>JARJDR010005771.1:0-21296 GCA_030264135.1 Myllaena sp. GC000078 | reverse complement strand
GACGCGTGTGGATGTACAATGCTTTAAAAATATTTAATCATGAAAATAAAAATTTATTAAAAACTATGAAGCATGAATACGCATGCTGGGTTTAAAGTTATTTGATTAAAGTTTATAGGCGAGTTTTAATTTGAAAAATATATATAAATATTTTTATTTTCCATTGGAAAACGCGTCAGGAATTATATTTAGCATGCCAATTTTGCAATGCATCCAGTTGGCCAATTTGCATTCAATTTCCTTCCTTTCCATATGCAGCAGCATTTTCCCATTTCACCTCCAATGTATCCACACCTACACACACGTACTTGCCATGCATTTCATTCATTGTGTTATCAACTGTTGCAGATCGATTCGAAGCATAAAAGGAAGTCAGCACATTGTTCTCGCATCCGTTGTGAAAAAAAGGTATGCAATAAGAAAAAGGACACTCAAATCAAATAATTGAATGCAATTTTTCCTATTTGCCATTTCAACCAATCTCCTGCTCTGTTTCAGCGCGTTCGAGAAGGATGACGTCTTAATAATGTCCCATTTAGAAATAGGTTTCAATAGGGTAATTATCTTTACATTGTCTTTCATATCTGTACACATTTCCACCGCAAAATCAATTAAAGCGTAACAAAAAAAATTGGGGCGGTGAAAAGCTATTACGTCTAATTGCCTGAGCTTGGGCGCAATTTTAATTTCATTCGAGCCATTCAAAAACACTCACTTAATTAATAAAGTAACGCACACATCATCAGCAATGTTCTTGCGCTGAATATTAAACAGATGCATGATGCTCTCTGCATTTCAATTAACCGAATTAAAGTGTAATTTGTGCAAATTCAATTTTACTTTGAATGTAATGATTAAATTCTATGTTTAATGGCCATGTTTGATTTAGTGTCTAGTTGAATCATTGAACGTAATATCATGGCAAAACGAACTGATGCAATTGAAGACGAGCGACTGCCGAAATGCGGCGCAATTGGGTGCGAATCAGGTGATGTACAAGGCGATGAACGGCACGCGCGAACCGATCATCATCACCGACGACATTGGCCGTCTTCAGGTGAATTGTAGCAATTTGCAAAACCAATGAAAGATATAATAATTTTGTGGATGTTTAGTATCTAAATAGCGCATCGGAGCGTTTGTTTGGCTATCGCGTGGAAGAAACGCTGGGCAAAGCGATCCAAACGCAGCTCGCCGGCGATCCGAATCAAATTCAAACGATGATTGGCGCCGTTTCCAAGGGTAAAACATGGCAGGGCCTCATTTCCTTCAAGCGGAAAGCAATGGATTCACTAAATATGACGTGTAAGGCATATCCCATCATTTGCGCTGGTCGGTAAGTAATCGAAGAGGGCGAAGTTAAAGAAGAGAAGTCGTTGATGAAGTGTATTGTTACTCTCAGCACTCCCACACACTTCCTTCTTATTGTCGACACGTTCGGCCCGGCGGAGGGCTACATGGCGCAGGCGCGCGGCAGCATCAATTCGGTGCGCAAATCGTCGGTGGACTTTAAAAACGCCGACTTTGGCCGACGCACCTCGCTGGCGAAGCTGCCGCTCGAGGCGCCCATTACGAAGATCATCAATTTGATCTACGACGTGCAGGTGCAGAGCTCGCCGCCGGCGGCGTCCATGCTGGAGAAGGTCGTCGACATGCTCAAGTGCACCGAGCTGTACTCGCCCAGCGTCAAGGAGGAGGCGAAGGGTCTGCACGAGGAGCCGGTCGCGTCCAACCTCATCGACGCGCTGCTCTCTGTAAGTGGCCGCCACCCACCGCCATGCGTTTCGCTTCTAAATGTGTGATGTGTGTTCTTTTGCACTGGTGCAGCAGCATTCGTCCGCAATGGGTCTCAACTCGCGGCGCAGCAGCAACGATTCGAGCGTCTACCGCGCGAGCAACAAGACGCTGCGCATAAAGCCGTCGTCCGCCAACCAGGTGGACAAGCTGCTGGAGAACTTCCTCGAGTGGGACTTTAACATCTTTAAGCTGGAGCGCCTCACCGAGCGGCGGCCGCTCGTCAATCTCGGCGTGCAGACCATGCTGCACTTTAGCGTGCACAAGACGCTCGAGTGCGAGGAGCGCACGCTCTACAATTGGCTGCTGAACGTGGAGTCGCACTACCACGCGCAGAATCCCTATCACAATTCGTCGCACGCCGCCGACGTGCTGCAGGCGATCGCCGTCTTCCTCACGCGCGACCGCTTGGCGATGCTCTTTGATCCGATCGACCAGGCGACGGCGCTGATTGCGGCCGTTGCGCACGATATCGACCATCCGGGTCGGTCGAGCGCGTTCCTCGCCAACTCGTCGGCGACGCTCGCCGTCCTCTACAACGACATCACCGTGCTGGAGTCGCATCACGCGGCGTTCACGTTTAAGATGACGCTGGACGATGATAAGTGCAACATTTTCAAGCGGCTGGACCGCGACCGATACAATCTGGTGCGCTACAATATTATTGATATGATACTCGCCACCGAGATGACGAAGCACTTTGAGCACCTGGCGAAGTTCGTCAACGTGTTTTGCACGCAGACGGAGGGCGATATCGAGGAGGTGACGCAGGAGGTGCTGCAGGTGCCCGAGAATCTAACGCTCGTGAAGCGCATCATGATCAAGTGCGCGGACGTGTCGAATCCGACGCGACAGATGCGGCTGTGCATCGAGTGGGCGAAGCGCATCGCCGAGGAGTACTTCCAGCAGACGGAGGAGGAGCAGGCGCAGAATCTGCCGGTGGTGATGCCGATGTTCAATCGCGAGACGTGCTCGGTGCCCAAGTCACAGATCGGATTCATCGATTTCATCATTAACAATATGATGGATGCGTGGAATGGTAACTCTTGAGAGCTCTATGCGTCGTTAGGAAATCGGCTAATAATAATGCTTGTGATTGCTTTGCAGCGTTCATCGATATGCCCGAGCTGGTTACCAATATGCGCACCAACTATCTGGCGTGGAAGGAGATGGATGAGCAGGGATGCTCGACCATCAGCGACATATCCAAGATGCAGGAGAATTCGCCGACGTTCCGGCTGAGCCATTAGGGTGCCACAACAGGGTTCTGCCTTGCAACCTCTCAACTTCCATACCGTACCAATGACGTCTTCGCTTCACTGTGCCCCAAAACCCACCCGTATGGTGTTTTCCCTTATGGTATTTTATAATCCGAGTACGTGAAAGGTGTAAATACGATGAATGTACCTAATGCCCGCCCTTATATTAATGTTTGTACAACTTGATAGATTCTACTTGGACTGACGATGTTCGCTCTTTGCCGCACATTTCCTCCTGCTCTTCTTTCTCGCATTTGTATGTACCTCGATTCATTGTTAATTATTATACGAGTATAGTCCTTCCAATCATTGCTGGTTCTGTCATATTTAATTGCAACGGAGGTATCGTAATGTAATCGTCAGTTTTTCATCACACTCAAAATTCATCTTGATTGGTGAATGGAATATACATGTATATGGCTACTAATGACTTGTACATTGATACCGTTTGAGATGATTTATATAATTTTATTGCGCAATGCGATTGCGTGTCGATGTGGAAGAAAGATGCCACCGGTATTTGCTGTGCGAACGCCGGTGGTGGTCTTGGGATTGGATTGAATCTGATACGCATGGCTAGGGCGTGTTTTTAGCAAATTGTTACTTAAAATCCAACCAGAAAACGAGAAAAGTGCAGTGGAAAAGGAATTGTCATACGTTAAGCAAATGTTAGAGAATGTATCATTTTGATGGCCAAACCACGGCAACATGAAACAATCTTAATGATAATATAATATCTAATCTATTGATATGTACCTATAATGTGTATGACTGTGTACAATGATATAAATTATATGCTATTTTAATTCTTAATAATAAATACCTTTTCATGTGGCTTATTCTATTGTTCCGTTTGTTATACTCAATGAAATTTGCAATTACCTGTGTTAAAGGTAATTGTGAGTAGAACGGGATACGGGATTCAATTCGGCGTAGCAGTGAATTCATCCGAAGTCCAACACAAGCACTTCACGAAAGATTAATATTACGCTCGGATTACGACTCTATTGCAATTTGCTTCAAAACTGACTAGCTACGAAAATTATGAACTGAGGTAAATGGGACGCCATTGTGGTGGATTGCACCACGTTTCTTACACGCAGGAAAAAGTCTTCCACACGGCCCATGCGTTGAGCTTTGAGCGCGATACCACATAATAAGTGGCGATACGCTGAACACGATAGCGATTTGATCACAAATAGTTTTACACTGCGCGTTATCAACCCCGCGATTGCAAGACGCGACAAGAACGTGGCGGCGTCAACGTTCACAAACGTTTGAGTGGCTTGAGCAATGCAATTCTTTGCATAAAATACAATTCCAGAACGATACCATCAGTGCCATCTCTTGAAGCGTCAAGCCACCACCCAACCAAAACAAGTTAAAGTGTCAGTGGACGGCCGCGTTGCGCACATCTTTCGGGGGCGGCTGGCGGCGGCGGCTGCTTTGACTCTGCCTGCTGGCTTCCACGCGCCTCACCCCGGCCGCCAACATTGTGTTAGTGCAGTACACGGTGCGAGCAAGATGTCCATGCTACGAGATAAATAAATTCGTGCGCGGTGTGCACCACCTCTTCGACGACGACGTCCATCGCTGTGCGACGGAGCGCCGCACGTTGCCCGCCGAAGGTGGTGGTGGTGCTGGTGGTCGTCGTCGTCCAGCGCCCTGCCGCTGTGCGCGGCGCCCTCCGCGGCCTCCGCCGCCGCCGCCTTCTTCGCGCGTGGCCGTCGTCATCTACGCCGCCGACGCCAGCAGCAGCAGCCGCCGGCGGCGGGCATGGCCGGCGAGGCGTGCACCAGCGGCAATCGCAAGCGCAACAAGCTGTGTCGTCAGGGTTCGAGCCGCTCCGGCGGCAAGGAGTCGGACATCGACGCCGACCGCTCCTCCGTGGGGCTGACCGGCGCGCAGACGACGCGCGGCGGTGTGCGCGTCTACAAGATCGTCGTGCTCGGCGACGGTGGCGTTGGCAAGTCGGCCGTCACGCTGCAGTTCGTCAGTCACAGCTTTCTGGACTACCATGACCCCACGATTGGTGAGTGCGCAGATATGAAGATAGAGAAAGAACTTGGGAATGAATTGCTTTGCAGAGGATTCCTATCAGCAGCAGGCAGTGATTGACGGTGAGCCAGCATTGCTGGACATTCTAGACACAGCTGGACAGGTATGCAGAGATGTGCATGTTCAGCTCTATTCTAATTGTTTTTTTTTGTGCCAGGTGGAGTTTACTGCCATGCGCGACCAGTACATGCGTTGCGGTGAGGGATTCCTCATCTGCTATAGCGTGACGGACCGACACAGCTTCCAGGAGGCGCTCGAGTACCGCAAACTCATCCAGAAGGTGCGACACTCAGACGACACGCCGCTGGTGCTCGTTGGGAACAAGTTCGACCTGGAGATGCAGCGCAAAGTGACGACCGACGAGGGCAAATCGCTGGCGCGGCAATTCGGCTGCCCGTTCTATGAGACTTCGGCGGCGCTGCGCACATATGTTGATGACGCCTTCCACACGCTGGTGCGCGAGATACGCGCCAAGGAGCGCCAGAAGATGGGTGTGCACAACGGCGCCGAGCGCAAACCACGACGTCACAGCAAGTGGTGGCGGTTGCGTAGTATCTTTGCGCTCGTGTTCAAACGCAAACGGCACCATTCGGCCGGCGGCGGTGCTGGTGTTGGTGGAGGTGGTGGAACGGCAGGGGGTTCAGGATCGGGGAGTTCGTAAGGTGAACGCGGCGGAAACGGCGTAAGCATAATAACTACAACAGTATTCGATTTCGACTTGCTTCGAACGGAGTCAGAGAGTAGGATTCTCGTACAATAGAATCGACGCTCATGCAACACAATCGTTCACTCGACCATTCCAAAAAAAGAAAAAGAAAATTCGGTATGTTGTAGGAGGAACCGCGGGTGACTTGAATATTTAGCTGTTGATTTCCTCATCTGCGACTTTTCGACTGACCTTAGGAACGTTCATTGCAATTCGTTCGACGTTTTGTTTCGTGGCGTCGATGAAGCCGGTGTTTCAGAACATTATTAGATGGTTTTCGTAGAGTTTTATTATCGGTATCGGAGCAGTCACGCTCCAGATCGATGTTTCAACGTGCAATACTAGTCATAGTTATAATTATATAATATGGTTACCCAGCGCCCTGGTTACCCCGCAAACTAAATTTTTAAATTTCGTTTATATTATATGACGACTAGACCAAACGATATGACGGTACAAGAGATATTGAGATAGACATAAATTCTATTTAATTGTTGTTAAGTGTCCGCGACATTATCAATTAAAATTTTATCGATCGTCAAAATATTATATAGAATATATAGATTATATTAGAAGTTGTTATATTATTATTCGTTGAATATTTCAAATATTTGCGCGAAGGTTGCGAAACATACATTATATATTATGCCAAAGAAGCGATACCGATGCGAATGAAATCGTCGCCAATGAAAGTCAGAATACACTGTCTTCATATGTCTTTCACTCTGCACAACCAATTCTTCCGCCGCTCTTCTTTTCAATTTTTGTTTTCGGAATTGAGGAATCTCTATGAGAGGGGGAGAGAGAGTTCAGAAAGTGGTAACAAGAAGGAACAATGCAATAATACGATTTAAAGCTAAAACCTAAACGTATACCTTAAGAAATCATCTACATCTAGCAGCTAAAAAACAACTTGAACTGTCGATAACTTTCTATCTCCCATAGTTTTACCAGAAATATTTACATTTATCGCACAATCAATCGTTGACTACTTGAAATTTTGTTGCGATACCTTCTCAAATATATATTCTGCGCGGCGCGTCTAACAATATACAAGTCAAACTCGAATATGAAATTGAATCCGACGACCGACGATTTTTATCGTCAATTTATATTGGATACTACGAAAATACAGGGTTGTCGAAATTTATCCATTGATTTTCAAATAATTGCGTATTTAATACACAAATTTAAAGGTTTTAATATTTAAAGCTACATTATATAACGTTCATGTAACGCAGAAGACTAATATTATTGCAACAAGCGATGCATATTTGCATTTATTTCTTTGTTCTGATGAAAACAAAACCAAGAAATACCAACAGAAAGATGAATGCCAATGCCTATTTTTGGCAATACCAGCAAAGTACTATTAGTATTAACTAACTTTTAAATGTCTTGCAAATACAATTAATGAATCAACAAGAAATATTGATGCAATCAAAACAAGATGTGTAATTCAATGAACATTGAATCAATCATTAACAAGAAACGGGTATAATAAATTATATAAACATAATTTATGTATATGTACAGATATATGTACTGGAATAATGTTCATCACCATCATATATACACGATGTTATCAAATACATAATATCCCATTGCGCAAAACAACTGATCAACTAGCCCGATCACTCAATCGTTTCGAGTGGAGCAATATTGAAAAGCAAAACCTAAACTAAACAAGCAGTATGCAGTAAATATGTGAAGATGCGATCCTTAAATGTTTTCCACTGTCGTGAGTCCGCAAAGTTAAGAATAAGTCTAGATTGCTAGATGAACACACAATAATTAACCAACCCTGTACAATGTATGACTACCTAGGACTTCAGCTAAGAGAGGAGACTCATAACACTGCGTTCACGCCCACAGTTAGCTGTCGATAGTAAACAGGAAATGTATTATAATTAGAGGCATCAAACTAGGAAGTCTATCCTCCCCCATAATTAGCTAGGGTGACAAACGACAAGTAGTAAAATGTAATAAAACTTGGCACGCGACGTCAAGGTGCATATGGAACACCCCCGATCCCAAAAATAATTGAAACACAGCCATGATTATAATGTATCTAATCTAACACCATCAATCAATGATTCTTCGTTTTTACTTCGCGATACTTTGATGAGTTATGAATTATTGATTGTCTTCAAATTAATGAGTATTTATATTTATGGTATTCAAGAAATGAAATATGACCAGCACTCTGATTTCACAACTTGTGTATTATTTTTTGTATTTGTAAATAAACTGATTTTTTTGTTTAGAAAATCCTTACATGAAACACCAAATTGATCATGTTCATAACCATTTTTTATTGAAAGTAGTGTTTACCCTCTGTAGTTTTCCACTCAAGCAATTTTGCTTTTAGAGCATTTTGAACATCTTCTCCGGCAAATATATAATCAATAGATTTAAGACTTACTTGATATAAATCTTCTTTCTCAACGATGTGGTGCCGGTGGGCCATGAAGTATTCCTTGGACAGGTCACACATGAAGACACCTTTATCATCAGTCTAAAAAAATTGTTATAGTATTTTTAGTATTGCTTTACTTTTACCTTCTTACACATAGACAATAAGGTAAACCATTCTCAATCCATTTGTTAATGTGATGATCAGCATATCCACTAACAGTGCCACAAATTACATTGGAACTCAGACAGATCTCCAATGGTATCTGCTTCAATTGCTCCACTTCAAAAGTCTTCTCATTCAGCCCCCTTGCTGCATGGAGAAAAGTCCCATGCCCCAATCTCTCTGGACCGAAATCCAACATCTCCACCTCTTCATCATGACTCTTGACTTCAGCACAATGCAGAGTTACCTTCAAACCGGCATCCCTGGCTCTTTGGAATTGTTCTTTGGGAAAATACCCCTCCTTGGGATTGCCACACAAATCAACACCAACCACCTCATTCGGATGGGTCTCATGCATTGTAATTATCAAGTCCATTACTTCCTTGCACACTTCACTGCTGAATCGCCTGTCCAAGCACAAAATCAACTTCACAATGATGGACCATTCATTTCTGGCATCATTAATTGCTTTGATCACAGTCTCAATGTACTCTTGTCTGGTCATGGTCTCTTCAGCTCTGGGTGTTGTACGTAGCTCCAAATAGATCACATTATCCTGGTGGAATTCTTCGATCACATTCAGTGTGGCGATGTAAAGATTTTTGGGATTGTTGGTTGCGCGGTGGGCGACTTGGAAGAGCTCGAAACATTCGTCAAGAGTGCGCGAGGATTTGTTGAGAATGTCGGTGAGCTTTTGGTATTGTTGGATGTTGGCTTCGGCACAGCCTAATGCGAGAAGCGTCGATTTACTCAAGGAACCGTTTAGATGTGCGTGCAGTTCCTACAGTTTGTAATGCTATGCATACATTATCGATTGAAATACTAGTGAGAAAACACTTACAATTTTTGGCAAAGCTTTGCAGAATGCTTCCATGCTGAAGAGGTGAAATTAATCCAGAATTAAAGGCACTGTTGATAGGTACACAATGTTTATATGATACTTTGTATAGTAACTCGCGGGAATAGTTTAATTGTTAAACACCGGCCGGCAACTGCAACAAGTCTCTGTGAGCACCTCAATGCCGGGCGGTTTATTGATACAAAACACGTGATTGAAAGTAGGCAACCAGATCAATCGCTGAATTCAAAAGTTTGTAAAAGTTTGAATGCTTAAACGCGTAACGGACAAATTACACCATTTATGAGTAATTATCTATTAATATTGATACCAACACATTGCAATTGAAGCCTTAATTCTCTATGATGTAATATAAACTATTTTAAATCTTAAATGATACATTTATGATGTAAACTGTAAAATAAATGAGCTCATTGTTAGTATGAAGTAAACCATTTCGTTGTGGTTTTGCTAAAACCCATAGCATAATCTACGATTAGAAGCTTGGGGAATGATTATAGAAAGTAATCCAATCTACAGCCAGCTGAGTTACGACCGGCGAGCGGAACAATTTAAAGCGCGCATGAATTTATTAAAAGAATTGAACTGAGATTGTTGCTGCTGCTGTGGTCGGCCAACCTCCAGTTTCGCCGCATCCGATATGTTTCTATTACTGGAGTCCGGCGCCCCGGCTTATATTTAAACGTCTATTTATTCAGCATTAGTTCCAGCTCTCCTCCGATCGTGTTCGTCGGGCGCAAAAGGAGCAGCGCTCGCTCGCATTAGTTAAAGCGCGCGTTAGTGCTGGTACGTACACCAATTGCGTAGTACATTTACAGATTGTTCTTTAAACTACAAGTAAATACATTGCTCGCGCAGCATTTGCAACGAGAGCCGTAAATCAAGCAAACACGCGCCGTCGTCGCTGCCGCCGCCTCCGACGCTACCCGATGTTGTACGCCGTCGCCGCCGCCGCCGGTGCTGTAGCCGCCCCCAATTCCCCGCCGTAAATACACGGCGAGACGCGCGTTTTCCGCGAGTACGTTGTGGCCGGTCGCCGGAAAATCATCACCTTAAAACCGTTCTCAACTTTTAAACTTTTGTGTGCAAAAAAATGTAGTGTGAAATGAAATAAAAAAAATCTCGTTTTTTAATATGCCGGAGTTTATTTCTACCAAGTCGGAGGCATCGCCAGATGCACCGGCGAAAATCTCGCTCGCCGAATGCCAACAGCATTCTCAGCATCGTACCGCCTCGTGCCCGCATCATGCCGGATCAACGTCGACATCGCCGAGCTACACGCTGCGCATCACCTGCTGTGTGCTCTTCATCTTCCTCACCGAGATCAGCCTCGCGCATTACGTCTACCGGCTGATTAACGCCGAGGTGCGTGATAACTACGTGCGCGCTTATCAAATGGACGACTTGCTCGTCGACGGTTTGCGCGGCGGGCGCGCACGCGATGAAGTCGCGCGCATTGTCGAAGACCTGCTCGCTAAGAAAGATCTGCGCGAGGAAATGTACCGTTGGATGTTGCGCCATAACGATGGGGAAAAAGCGCCGCCGGACGCAAAGAATCGCACCCGACGCAGCACGCACAATAATCTCGATGAGGCAACGGTGGACTTTTTCCCGCCCAGCAAGCGATCCGAGCTGGAGGCGCTCGATCGTAGGAAGAAGGAGAAGACCGGCAAGGGCACAGCGCCCGACGGCGAGGATTGGGTCTGGTTGACGGAGTACGCGCGCGTAACGGTGAGTCCGTAATGCACTGAGCTGAAGTATAATTGCGTCCTTTGAAGTGCTCCATATATTGGCCATCATCATCATCTCCTTTCGATGTTTCCTCCTTCGTCCTATGATGATTCGGAGCTTTTCTAGCCCACTTCAGCTTTTCATTCCGTTTCGTTTTGTGCACTATTCTCCCACTATGTAGTGGTTATCATAGACCGATAGAGAACCCGATGTACTTGAGAGTTTATGGTCGTTGGACGTTATCAGCCATTCTTTTCCTCTTTTACTATACTCCTCCATCCAGGGTGTGTTTGCACTTACTTTGCACTGCAATGAAATTGGAGATCTCTTCGTATAAGAAAGTGGGTAGTTGGCAAAAAAGAAAAGGGTTGGAAATCAATGATGGGACCGAATGACGGCGATAACCAAGTTGCACGTTGATGGAGAAGATAATTCGATTTGATGTGTGCATTTCTGCATCACCGATGAGTGGGATGCATGCAATTCAATTTCGCAATCGGCGTAACGAGTGCGATTGCACTTGCATAGTCCGGCGGTGTTTTATCGAGCGAATGTGAAATTTCATCAAGCGCATAAAACGCCATCGAGTCGATGTAGGGGTTCCATTTCAAATTGCATCAAATTATCTACCTTTCAATTACCATAAAATATTTTGAATTCAAAACAAACCAAAACCGTTTTTTCCTGCTTAGATGTCATCGATTCAAGGATACTGCAACGCATTAGACAGGTATTGCCCACCAGGACCAAAAGGTCCTCCTGGTGAGAAGGGCGAGCGAGGCGATACAGGATTCCCGGGAATACCGGGAACCATTGGGACGAGAGGTATCCGCAAAATATTATTAAACCAAATCTTATTTTTAAATTATGTACACTAGAATAAAGTGCCAGTAGTAAAATTTGTTACCGTCATTAATATTGAAAGTACGACTGTTTGTTTATGGTAGGTCTAACGGGATCGCCCGGGCATCACGGGCAAAAAGGCGAGCAGGGTCGTCCTGGCCATGACGGACGCGACGGCGTGCCGGGCGAGCCGGGTATGGATGGCAGTCCCGGCCGCAACGGACAGGATGGCCACGCGGGTCGCGATGGACGGGATGGTACCCCCGGCATGGGTGGGCGAGATGGACGTAACGGAACGGATGGTAAAAACCACACACAATATATTTCAATTCGAGTCTTAAATTTCCAATATAAAAACAAATTTAATCTAAATTATTATTATCCAATGCTCAACTTTTTAAGCATCCTAAGCATAAAGTTTTGATTGTTACTTAACTGAAAATCATAATAGTTTATGCGGGGCGTTAGTTTACTTGTAGTTGCGCGAAATCTGCATTGGAAATGCGCGCACGCCGTTCGAATTCCAATTTATATGCAAGCGTGCGACGAGCGAACGAACGACGAGAGTGCGTGGCGAAAGTCATGTTTCTTAATGTGGGATTTACGCCGGTCTGGGGGGAGGATATATGCACATATATTTTCATCCCTTTCGACCATTGCCGAGGATGCAGGACGCACGGAAAAGTGCCCTCCCCAAAATGCAGGATTACAAAATCCTTTTTAATGCATTTCATAATAAATCCGCAATTTAGTTACTTAAATATTTTCAAAGCATTTATATTTTATGAAAACGCCGGTGAAAACTGAAAATACACGCAAACAACGTGTTATTGTTGTTCTTTCATTTTGCGCGCAAAAAAATGCGGTTGGTATGCATCTATTGAATTATCACTCTGAATTCTTTTTGCGGCGCAGGTAGACCCGGGGACCGCGGTCCGCTCGGACCGCAAGGACCGCAAGGACTAAAAGGTAATGAACGCGCGTAATTAAATTTCCTCTTCGCCTGGCAATGCCCTCCTCCTCCTCCTCCACCTGTATGCTCTCTCAACCGCATTGTACACCGGAAATTTGCGTTAATAAAATGAATTTTAGCGTGAATGTAATTAACTTTAACGCTAATGCAGTTTTTTATTTGGTTTGTGGAGAGCATCCAGAGTGGTTTGTGGTTGTTTATTGCTGTTTGTGCTAGTTTAATGCACCCCACTTTTATGAGTATAATAAATTGATATTGTCGATGCGATGATGAATTGGCGCAGGATTGACTGGACCGCGCGGCCGTCCTGGCAAGCCGGGCATGAACGGTTCGGATGGCATTCCAGGCATTACAGCGTATTCGACAAAGGTGAACGATAGCAAAATTTTGCTCATTGCTCCATCGATAATCGGTGAGTTGTGTGATTGATTTTTGTTTTAATATAAAAATATTCTAAACCTTCTCTAAACCGTCCGAATTGCGTCGTGCGTGATGTCAATTTGTTTGGCGAAATTCGTTACACGCGACATTCGATCCCATTGTGCATGTCGATATTTCGCATTATTTTCTCGTCATGTCATCAACCCTCAAACATATATCGTTGATGCACACAAAATAAAAGCTATTCGTAAATAAATAAAAATATATTCCTCTTAATATTCAAATTTATCATTGGTAATTTCGTTGCACGCGATTGAAAGCAGCAAAGGACAATTTTCCTACTAAAAAAATAACAAGAGGTAAAGTTTCTGGTACACATCGAAGGTAACAAAGGGGAAAGGACAATGGATGTAAACTAGTTGCAAATTTTACCACTATTCACCGGCATCGAAAGTCGCAATGATATTCCCGTCACGAACGCGCACGACAAAACGTGATAAAACGACGCAAACGACGCCGGCGACAATTCGGCATTTTGTCCGCTCGTTTTTAAACAATTTCCGGCTATAAACTCTATGTTTACCCTTGCGCGTGGTTTGCAATGCGCACAATGAAATACTATTTATAATTAGGCCAAATTTATCTAACATTACAAATCAGTGTAGGTTTGATCGTTTGTTTGATTTCGAATTGGGATGTTGTTTGATCGTTACGTCAAGCAACCACTATATGTGTGCTGAAATGTCTATGGACATTAACATTAACCGATCGAATATAAACTCCGCTCCGCGCACGTCACGTAACATTACAACAAACTATCGAGTCACGTTTCAGCTTTTTCGTACGAATCTCATTTAAGTAACCGAATTACATAATCCATAATTATTTCTTATATCATTTCGCAATTTATTTTGTTATCTAAGCAAAACGGATATGATGTGAAGTAGGAAGAGCAACTTGTCAAAGATTTACTACTCCAATCGCAGGAAACCCAACTCTGACAAAAAGCTGACAATATTGAAAGCGCATTGAAGCACAGCTTTATCCTTTGCACAAAGTCGAAATCTTCTAAACCGTATGTTCCTTTTCCGTGCCGCAAGACTCTCGGCTGTCTCTTCTGCGTATATACCTGCCTCTTTTATTTTACGTATATTTTACTTACTACGTGACACGGATGCGGGCGTATTTTCGCCGCGTCGACTTTGATGCAACGTTATTTCATCCCCGCCGCCGCGCGTGGTGCACCGGAGGGATGATGCATCTCTTCCGCACGCGCGTTGTTTACTCGCCGCGGGCCTCCTTTCTTTGCCATTGCAGAGAAGGCTAAAGGCCAGCAAGTTTCTTCTCTCCTCCACTTTGTATTATCTACTATGCCTCCCTGCAAAACAAGAAAGTTTCTCATCCCACCCCGTTTCGAGACGCGCAAACTTACCGTTAAAAGAGTTACACGTCGGCGAAAGTTTGAAATTCTAACATGCCGGATGCCTCCAAGTGCCTGGATGGATGGATGGATGCATCAAAGTAACATTGTTGGCGATTACGCTAACAACGCTCGACGAACAATGCGCGTGCAATCAGTCGAGAATGAAAAGGGTTGAATTTTCCGCCGCGCCGAATGTGACTGGAATGTTGCAAGCATTCCGCTTACCTCTAGTTGCACAATGCTTTAATTAAATTTCGGCTCTGCTTTCAAAAACTAGCCGTGTATCGAGGTTTGTTCTATAAATTAATGTCGATATCATTAAAACTACCGCTTGAAACCTCTTAAGTGGTGCGTTTCCTGTTAAATCTTCTTCGATAAAGCGTACATCAAGCTTGAAAGTTACTTGCACCTACCTACAAATTAAACACGACTACGTCGACGTCGAGATGGTGGATGCAATGCCGCGCGCGTGCACATGAAAGATTAATACAAATCGGCATTCGGTGCCGCGAACTAATTAATTAACTGAACATTTCCGCGTGCTTCAGCGTGCACGACATGCGTCGTCGCGATCGTCTTCCAGCTGGGTTAACTTTTACCGAAAGTTTCGCGCAAAATTCGCGAGGGGCGCATACGTTTAACGGAAGCGGTTTGAAGAGGTCACAAGACGAATATGTTGGCTTTGTAATTACGAACCGCTTTGTTGCGAATTACTTAATTCCCAGTTTAACAAGACAAGGAATACGATGGAAAGGATAACGAATTGAATGATTGCAGGAAAGCGCAGTGGTGTGATTGGCCCGTCGATAATACCGGAGGGTGATAACGTGACGCTCAGTTGTGCCGCCACCGGCACACCCCCACCGCAGGTGATTTGGATGCGGGCTGATAAACAACCCATCACAATGGGTCCCTGGCAGGGTACAACATACACACATTGCCCTAATTAACTTATGCAAACTTTGCGGGGTTGGTTTCATTTCTAGCATTGTCCGTGACGGGCAATTCGTTAAATATCACAATGGTCAGCCGAGTGCATATGGGCGTCTATCAGTGTGTCGCTGATAACGGCATTCCGCCGCAAATGAATCAAACGTTCCTCATCGAAGTGCATTGTGAGTTATAAATCCAATTAAATTTAGTTTTCGACCCATTTCAAATACTATGACATTTCGCAAAGCAAAGATAAAGTTCAGTCTCCCATATTAGTTGAATGTTTAGTGGAAATTAATCCAAATATGCCATTTAAATGCGCGAAATGTGCTCTGTTGCGACAACATATTGCATTTTGCAGTCGTGCCGCTGATACGCATCTGGCGGGATATGGTTGGCGCGCCGCCGGGCGCGACGCGAATGTTGGAATGCGAAGTGGAGGCTTTTCCGGAATCGGTGAGGTATGTACCCACCTACGCGCATATTTCCCATCCCGCTTTAAACGTCACCGCCACCGTCACCGCAGGCGGTGGCGGGCGTCTCTATTTCCACCTCATTTTCTTCATTTTATCCCACCTCAAAGCTGTCTATCTAGGAATTAATACTTCTATAGGAATGTACATCATGCGCATTCCCCAACAGGTTTGTAGATTACGGATGCGCACCACTTGAAAAGGAAGCGCGGGGCTGAATTAAATGCCCTTTAATATTTAAAATCCATTTCCATTGCATACCGACCGGTGCGGCGCGTAATTGAGTGTCGTCGAGTGTTCTTTCGTTTGCATTGCGCGCTTTGAGCAACGAGAGGGAAAAATTAATTACTTATTGCACTGCGCAGCATATCTACTTATTTAAAGACATAGAAGACGCCAGATGTTGCGTCCCAGTGGAAAAATTTATTATATGTATTTTTCCTATCTGACAATTTAGCAAATTTAATATTTTCTTCATTTTTGTTTACCTACTGCCGATGTCGGGAGGGAAGATTGCATTTTCACATGCTGGTGACGCTGTCGCCAACTAATTCTAATCAAAACATCAATTTCATATCCGGCGGTGGCGCGCGCGCAGGTATTGGGAGCGCGACGATGGTCGGCTGCTGGAGAGCGACAGCAAGTATCGCATTGATAACAACGTCGCCAGACGCGGCTATATCGTGCGCATGCAGCTGAACATCACGCGCATCAAGCTCGACGACTACTCGCGCTACTATTGCGTGGCGAAGAACGAGAAGGGCAAAACGCGCGGCATGATCAAATTGTATCGTAAGTATTTATCATGTGCAAACTTTATTCTTCACAAAAACTTAAGAATTACCTAGGAAAATTGAAAAGTAAATGATTTGAAATAAGAAAATGGTCAACACATCATAAATAGCGTAGAAAGGGGAAGGCTTACGTTGACGACTAGATGAAATTTTTATGAGTTTCATCTTGTCTTTTGTGCCTTGGCTGGTACCACCCCCAACGGAATTGAAATCTCACCGCTCTAATCCGCGCGCGCGGTGTATGTGTGTGGGTGGATCCGCCGGGATTTGTTTGATCTCCAGTCGCATCAAACTTACGATTGTATTTATTTACTTCTTGATATCCACTTTCTTGTTATAAAACTTTCCTGGACTTAAATTGGAATTTAATTAACATTGGTAATTGGTGTATGTTGCAGAAGTGGATCCCAGCCTGGCAACACCACCGCCCGTGTACGACACCAGCGTCATCGAGGTGGGCCAGCGGCCACCAAAGCGTGTGTCGCAGGAATCGATCTGCCCGCCGCCGGTGCAGTGCCCCGAGTGCTTGAATCCCAACGAATTCAAGTGTCGCGAGTCGGGCGTCTCGCTGATCGACCTCATCGGCAAGTGGGAGATTCGGCAGTTTGGCAATGCCACCTATCCGGGCTTTCCCAATCGCACCACAGGTATGCGCACGCAATTTTAATTTGATTTGCAACCATTTCTCTCGACGAATCGATTACAAATCGGAAACGATCCGATAGCGAAGCAGCGAGCGCAAAGTAGGTGGATAAGTAATCGGATAAAAAACGGAAGATTTGCTTGGGTGCGAATGAATAAGGCATGCGAAACGTATTCTTGTATCGCGCAAATTGAATCGTGTTGAATAGTAGCGGGATTGCCTCCCGAAAAGAGGACGACATCCACTTCAATACAAAATTACTTAAATTTCCTTTTAGGTTTATATTTATTTATAATTTTATTGCAAAAACTATGAAAAATGACCGGAGAAATGCCAAAATGCTTTCATTAATCTTTTCATTTTTTTCCTTCGTGATTTCCGCCGACTCATTTTTGTAACTCAAATCGTGATGAAGGACAGGGCGAAATCCCCTTCATTCGGACATGATTCCCAAATGATTTATGGAAAAGTTTGGCCGTAAGACACAGACGGTAGAACTCGCTCCGTAAAACTTGCTCCGGGTGCGACTCCGGTTCGTTGAGTTTGGGCAATGTGTCTAATTAAACTTGCGAAGAAGCAATGCAGAAGTTTGCGCCCGGGGCCGATTTGCATAGCATTAACGGTGTGCAAACATGATGAATTCTAATTTTTTAATTGCCCAAATTGCAGATTGTTTATTGTACGCGGTCGGCAAGCCGGTGTACGTGCGCTACTCGAATCAGACCATCGGCTGCTGGATGCGTGATCCGCTTGAAAAGGACGGCGACCGCTACTACGCCACGAAAGAGGACGACGCGTATCGCCTGTACATGTATGGCAATAAAACAATGTTCAGAAAGGACACGCCAACACGGTAGGCAACTCGCAGGACTACGTCAGGATAACCGTTATCTTTGCGTTCGATTTCTATTCTTTAGCGAGTACAAATTGGATTACGCATTCAAAGGCAACGCGCATGTCGTGTATAATAATTCGTTCTACTACAATGAGCGCGACAAGCCGAAGATTGTGAAGCTGAATTTGGCAAATGAGAGCACGCAGAGCGTTAATGTGCCGCTGGTGGCGACCAACGGGTCGAATTACTTGTACACGACCGGCAACAATTACATGGATTTCAATGTCGACGACAATGGACTGTGGGTGATCTTTGGTATTCCAGATAGCAATAATACCGCTGTTATGAAGGTAAATATACATCTTCTTCATGCTTACTCATCTCATGTTTTCATTAAGTATATAAGGTATTGTGTGAAAGGAAATGTGATATGCTCATTCTTGGCGAAGTTGATACCAGAAGTGCGGTTGGTAACTCGAGTGTGATTATTTACGAGGAGTGTTTTATCAAAGTGGATGGAGGATGAAGGAGGGACAATTATGAAGTGGCGTGTAGGGTTCTTGAGTGAAATTTTGGGTTGATCGGTATATGACGAGGGTCTTTTGACCTCCTATTTTAAACTAGGCCAGGTCACTATCTAGTTTAAATGTTTTATGCACTCTTCTGCTTATAATAATTATTAAAACAATTGTTTATATTATTATATTAATGTATAGTTTATAAGAAACTACAGTAGTTCTTTGGGGAATGTATATTAATGGTTAATGACAAAAACATCATCATCTGGAAGTGACGTTGACAACTATTTTCGAGGACGACCCTCTTCACAAGCACACCATTATGTATTCCATACGCAGGATGACCCCCCAAATAGCAAATCCACTTGATGCTTAGATTACAATATTATATAATACCTTAAACTTTACCTTAATCTTCAAGTACTAAATATGTTGTATACTCTTGTTATAGTCTCCAAACTTGAAATTAATATCGAAATTCCCGGTAATATTCAATGCATAATTTTTGTTTCATAAAGATCGATACGTATTCGATGCACATCCAATACATATGGAACATCAGTCTTGACCATCATAAAGTCGGCGAGATGTTTGTCGTTTGCGGTGTGCTCTACGCGGTGGACAGCGTTACCGATCGCGATTCGCGCATCCGTTTCGCGCTCGATCTGTACACGAACAATCTGCTGGACGTGAATCTACCCTTCACCAATCCCTTCCGCAATACAACGATGGTCGGCTACAATAGCAAATATAAGGTGCCGCTTGTGCTCTTCTTATTCATTATTTTTTATATTTCTTGTGTTTTATGATATTTAGGAGCTCTACACGTGGGATCGTGGCAATCAGTTGACATATCCAGTACGCTATCATGAAATCGGCTACAAGCATAAGGATGATGTCGACTTGGAACCACCGCTCGTTGCTGAAGTGAAGACCGGCGTCGAACATTACCCCAATCCCAATGCCAAAGACGACAGCGAAGCCGATGATGAAGTTAGTCAATGGGACTTGGGCCTCATTTAATAAGCTTTATCCACTTGTATTAATAAAATTAATCAAAACAAAAAAATTTCTATTACAATAGTATATGTTTTGAGTAAGGTATTTAGTAAATTAAGGCTTCATGATTTTATAATTGAAGTTAGAATGATAAATAAAAATGAACATTAGTATTGGAATTTTTGCTACTGAATACATTTTTATGATGGTTCATCGTCCTCATCATGAAGTCGTAATCGTTGTGTATTATATCAATGTTTGCAATTCAATCTCCCCCAAATAAAAATTTCAGCGAGTTCCTTGACTTTTTCATGCATTGATTGTGACCGCGGATGAACCCCGAAAAATTCCCCGAAGGAGGAATCGTATAATTATATACGTCCGCAAACATTATATCGGATTGCTTTAATGTCACATATAATATACATATACAAAGCGCGAGTAACAAAATCGGAGCGCAAATTGTATGGGCATTGATGACGCGCACTAATAATCCACTTCTTGCCAATTATGTGCAAACACAAAGTGACACGTGAATTATTTGCAACGCGCGATGGATTTTCCGCGTTCGTTACAAGCCTTTCATGTTTATTGCGTGCGCTATTTCCGGTCACGTCCGGTTTGCCATCGTGCGCGCTTTTCCCAATTAGACACGTTCGGCGTCATGTTTGATATGCGCATTGCATATTCCATACACGCATGCATAGTTTTGCAGCAATACTTTGTCGCCGTGGAAATGGGGCGGTGAATTGAACGGAAGTCAATGGCGACGCGCATCGAATCGGATCAGGAAGCAGACAGGTATATAAATAGACGATGAAAAGCCACGCATGCATTAATTTTTCAATCGATTAATACATTAAACCATTCAATTAGGTACATTAAGTATTTGTATAAAAGAAAATATTATTTTATCAAATTATAATAAATTAATTGGATTATGGCTGTCACACGAACGAGGGATGCAATCGATATCGAGATGTAATATTCATCCAATTCCTGCCGTCATACTGGCTGGCGTTTAATCATCCTTGAACCGTGACCCACGATGGCCGCCACGCCAGTCAGGATCAAGAGCAGGCGAAATCGAATCATATGCGCTCGCAAACTAGCGCCCACTGCACGTATAGTGCGACGCGAATATCTGCTATAAACGTGTTTACGACAGCACTAGTTCTTTTTTATCATATTCGCCTTGAACTTTACCATTTTGAGACTAAATACTCGTCTCGGAAACGCCCTACGTACTATATGTTACGTGTCAATTTTTTCTTAATTTTATTTGTGTGTCGGTGATAAATTTATATCCTAGAATTAATTCTCTTTGTTCGCGGCATTTAAATCTGCGCACGTGCCGTCTAGCGCCAGCCGCTGATGGCTCGATTGTCCTTCGACGCGCCCGCCTCATCAACGGATGCGCGGTGCCGTCTTTGCATCCCCATGCGGAATACCGCTGCTCTCACGTTTGCATCCCTCCGCTGCATCGCTCGGTT
>JARJDR010005741.1:0-12421 GCA_030264135.1 Myllaena sp. GC000078 | reverse complement strand
GAGTGGGATTTGCGGTAGTGGGATTGCGCGTTTACGGTACGTCGAGGCACAACGTCGAGGCGCCGAGTGTTGATGCAGTCTACTGGAGCATTAATCATCGTTCCAGTTACATGCTAATTGCTGTTCATCGGTAATTAGCTATATGCTCAAATACAAATTAATCGACATGCATTACCACATCAGCGGGATAGTGTGAGCGGGCGTGAGTTTTTGCTGAATACTGTTGTTCGCGTCTTCGCCGGAGCTCCGCAGGTGTTCTTCACCTCCTTGTGCTGCTGCTGTGTTTACTCAGTGGTGACCGACGATGTCGTCGGAACGAAATCATTTCGGCGCGGACGGCAAACATTCATCGAGCCCGCAACTCGACGAACCCCCCAACTCGCGCCTGTTCATCGTCGGCAGCAAGAAGCTCACGGAGCATGATTTTCGCGATGCATTCGCACGATTCGGCGAGATCGAAGACATTTGGCTGGTTAAAGATCGTCGCACGGGAGAGAGCAAAGGTATGTGTTTCTTAGCCACACTGTATTGATGGGCAGTACAATATTGTTTCTGCTAGGTGTTACATACATTAAGTTCTCCAAGACGAGTGAAGCAGCTCATGCATATGAGGCCATGAATGGGACCACAATGCATGGTACAGATCGTCAAATCAAAGTTATGATAGCCTCCAGGTATGATGGATAAGATTTTACTAAGATCCTACTATATATTATTTATCTGTCTAGTCGCAACAAAGGATCACAAAGGGAAGAGAATGAAGAAGAGAAAATACAGCGTCTATTTATAGTTACACCGAAATCTATGACCGAATCGGAACTGGAGACGTATTTTCGGCAATTTGGGGATATTGATTACGTCAATATTGTTCGCGATAAGGAGACGCGAGAAAGCAAAGGTTTTGCGTATGTGAAATATTATAAATTTTCGCATGCCGCGAAAGCCTTCGAGGAGTGCGACCGCAGATACAAAGCCGTATTTTCCGAGCCACGCAAACCCAACATGAAACGATACTCAAACCCCAGTGAATTCTCAAGCTTGGAATCTAACGCCGCTCCAGTAGACGCTGGATTTAACAATGAAAAATGTTATCGTTTATTGGTAATTGGCAGTCCGTATTTAACTGAGGATCAGTTGTGGAAATTGTTCAACATTGTGCCTGGTATTATAATACGCTAATTATTTGATCAAAATTCATATGTAATGTCTACTTTTAGGATTTGAGTATGCCCATCTACGTGTGGAATCTGCAAAACGGCGGTCCATCGGCACGGTGGTATATTCAACAATGAAATGGGCCACGTATGCAGCCGAAAAACTGCATGGTTTCGAATACCCCACCGGCTCACGATTAATCGTGAAACCCGACGGCACCGTCCCTAAACTGGAGGCAGCCAGGGCGACGGCGGGCAGTAGAAGTCTCTCAAATTCCGATTCGCCAACGAATCTTCTTCAGCTGGCCGAAACCATCGCGCACGCAACCAGTATTATTCAAAACGCAGGCCTATCTGGTACGTATCCACAATGCCCCAAACTAGGCAATTGTTGCATTACAGTCTTACAGTTAGTAATACCAGAACAACTTCCTCACCGGATACGACTGAGATTTGCAGCATTCGCTTACCGCAGCCACAACCCTTGGCGAATATCGACGCCGAAACCGAAGCGCGATGCTTTATCGTCTGCACACCACCCCCGCCGTCGCCGGCCGTACTGCGAGACGTGTTCTGCCGATTCGGCAACCTAATCGAAGTGTACTTACTCGCGAATAAAAACTGCGGGTTTGCAAAGTACGCTTGCAAGGAATCCGCCGAGGAAGCGATCAAAGTAAGTAACTCCACAGCATTTCTTCATTAATTTCTTTTTTTCTCCTGACCAAAGGTTCTTCATGGTGTTGATATTTGCGGCGGTCGTATTAAAGTGATAAAGGCGGAAGAGCGCACCGAACAAGGGCGGAAGCGGCAAAAAATGGAGGACCAATAATACATGTTGTAAGTGTGCGATACGGTTTCCACGTGACTGATGCATATTATACATACATACTCGCATGCAAAACGGCACGTCGCCGAGTACAAAGTGCTTTGTGATTCAACTGTGATATTTGTTATGATATAGGTTGTAACGTACGTAACGTAACGTAAGTGAACAATAGACGCACGCACTTGAATAATCACGTCACGCCACGTTTGCATACGGTTTTTCACGAGAAATTGTACGGTTTGTACTGGACATGGACTGGACTGGGACTTGGCATTTAGTTTACTTGATGGACTATTGCCTAAACCACCACGCAACACTGACGAGTTATGTGTTTTAATACAATTTTTTGTACTTCATGATCGATCAACATGGACTTGAGACAATTCAGACGAACTTTGAAGTGTAAACTGGTGTAAACTATGATTTTACAGCAAAACCGATTGCTAAACGCGTTCCAGATCTATTTTATATATTTTCGTGAAACGTTTAAACGTATATTATTTTATTTCATATCAAAATGAAATTGTACATTATCATTTTAATTGTGAAGAGTTTTATCGTACTGCAACTTTATTTATGAATATATTCTTCCATGAGCTGACATGGCTTGTTTTTTCTTGATGCTCATGCGTAACGTACTTAGCATAAAGTCACGTGACAGCATATTCTTGGCGAAGACTGTGTACCACACGAATCATAACTTGTCAATTGCCAGATGGCGCACGCGGCGCACACGAATGGAACGCACGACTCGGCCGACTCGGCTTATGGCGCTTATGGCGTTTGTGCACTTGGCAAAGAGTGGTGTGTTGTTGTAGGTGTATCGGGATTCCAGGACCACCCAGCAAAATGTAGGTATTTCTAGTTTAATCAACGCTTTCCGGGCATTAATTAGGCGCATGAATCTCGACGTGAAACAACGCACTCGCGAGTGGTCGGCTGCAATTTCTCTCGGCGGGGGCGTGCGTTCTGTCAGCACGGTGCCGCGGTGTGTTGGTTTTCCGGGTGCGACAGGATGACGTTTAATGACGCTGTGCTCCTACTTGGGGAATGCTAAAAATGGCAGCTTTTTGATAAAAATTCGTGCATATTTTAACTGTACATCGAGTTCTTGTCGGAATGTAAATACGCCGCCGGTGACCGAAGACAACGGCGACACCCTCAGCACTCGCGAGTTATATATAACAATAAAGCGTAGCATTTCTCGTCTCGGGACGCCCATCAACGGTGTGTACATTATCATCACCGTAGTCGTCGCGCATTTGTTTAGTTGCATGCAATTGATAGTGATAATGCATTTGATGTGATTATAAATCACCTTCGATACGGCACTACGCCACTTAATCAATTGATGTATCTACATTTGTAGTTTGTAGCAACTGGGACTTAATCGAATTGTGTTCAGTTTCAGCTGAGACTGGAAATCCGGATTGTTGAAGCATTCTTTGCTGTGGTCAAAATGCAGACAATTAAGTGTGTGGTGGTTGGTGATGGTGCTGTTGGTAAAACATGTCTTTTAATTAGGTGAGTTGTAATACTGTTTGCATTACGGGAGTTACCAATTCTAAACAATTGTTTTGTTTATAGTTATACAACAAATAAATTTCCATCGGAATATGTACCCACTGTGTTTGATAACTATGCAGTAACAGTGATGATTGGTGGTGAACCATACACATTAGGACTTTTTGATACTGCAGGCAAGTATTGCATGAAACCTAATCTAAACTAATTAATTGCTTTATTATCTATTTGTATTCCTTGAAATAAACATTAACATTAGTCTTGATAAACACCTTACTTCATTGCTTGCATTAATGCAAATAGTTAGTGTAAATAATTCTGTGTTTCATTGTGTTGTGGTGATTGAAATGAGCAACATTTCTGTTGATAGGCCAAGAGGATTACGATCGCCTGCGTCCGCTAAGTTATCCGCAAACTGATGTATTTTTAGTGTGCTTTTCGGTGGTTAGTCCATCGTCATTTGAAAATGTTAAAGAAAAAGTAAGTGATACTCACACTACCTAGCCCTTTAATGCAGCAGCCATTGATTGATTTCTTCTCGTTTCCAGTGGGTGCCCGAAATCACCCATCACTGTCAGAAAACACCATTTTTGTTGGTCGGCACGCAGGTGGATCTGCGCGACGACAACACGACGATCGAGAAGCTAGCCAAGAACAAACAGAAGCCCATCTCAATCGAGCAGGGCGAGAAGCTGGCGAAGGAGTTGAAAGCTGTCAAGTACGTGGAATGCTCGGCGCTGACGCAGAAGGGCTTGAAGAACGTGTTCGACGAGGCGATCCTCGCTGCCCTCGAGCCGCCAGAGCCCGTCAAACGCAGGAAGTGCGTGATATTGTAGATCCGCGCACGCTTCTGGGTGAGCAGCATACGAAATTGGGGTGCAAACATGTTCTTTTGGCGGTTTTGTATGTGAAAGATCCGACAGCCAATCATCAAGTTCGAGTTACTTTCAAAACAAATTCCAAATAAGAATAACTAATCTATAACAAAAAAACAACAACTACATACAATTAAGATCTAATTAATATAAAAATATGTACTATATGCTACCGTATTTAAAATTGATAGTAAGCAGAGGAAAGATTTGTACTAATTTCTAAAAAGCGATACAGCGCGCGGGTGCGGGTGGCAAACAGTGAAAGAAAAAGTATTTCTCCGTTTCACGTGAGATCGTGAAACGAACACATGCATAAGACTAGTAGTATATCTTCCCCTCTTTTTTCCAAACACCGGAACAAATCACGCAGTGGGTAAGGTACAACACCAATTACAATGAGTAATCCCAACTAAAACGATCATTGCAGACGCGATTAAAACGATCAAAGGTTTTCTTCTCCGCTTGTCTGTAAATGCGATGTAGAAAAGCATGCTTCTTATTCTTCTACGAAGAACCATGCTTGTAAATCCTCAATATTTTATATCATTTGTTTTAAAACTAAGTCTACATAAAGGTTTTATATTATTCTACATGATCTACTGTTAGGTTTATATAAACGCAATTATGCTCTGATAAAAGCTAGCTGAAGAAAGTTTTGTATAGTTAATGATAACATACCTTTTTGTATTGGTGTGAACTGAATTTCTATACTGCAGTGTTAGCGAGAGATGAGACATACAATTTCTTTTGGAATACATTCATAAATCGATTGTGAAGAAGGCGCGTTGCATTTCTTAATTATTACGAATTCATTCACCGATATGTTGCAAACATAGTAGGGGGTACGACGGTGAAGAGACGATTGCTTGTACGTGCTTTTTATAATTATAACTATTTTATTACTTGTTTATTTTGGATTATATATTCGTTTATTGTCTTCCGATGAAGAGAACATATCGCGTGTTGCCATTCATTGTCGAAGGTGATCAAAACTGAGCGAAGGAATATTGAAACGGAAACGCTCAAAATATAAGAGATGCATGATTATTATTACTAAATTATTGATAAAATAAAACATTTGTATATCGCTCTGTGATTTCTTTGCGCAAATGCTATCCTTGTTTGCTTCATGCGAATCCAATGCAAGGTCACACCTTCTGCATTGACCAATAAGCGCAGTTGCATGGAATTTTACGCGTATTTACCGTTGAGTTGGTCGCATAGAAGGGGTATGAGCAAGATGCCTGTAACCCAGTTCGTGAGTGTGTAAATGAGACAGCAAACAACCATCAACGGCGCGCAACTCGCTACATTTTCAATGCCACTGCCGTCG
Organism: Myllaena sp. GC000078; assembly: GCA_030264135.1. Taxonomy (NCBI): domain Eukaryota; kingdom Metazoa; phylum Arthropoda; class Insecta; order Coleoptera; family Staphylinidae; genus Myllaena; species Myllaena sp. GC000078. Next base: position 6,709 of record JARJDR010005741.1, on the reverse strand, counting down.
TCTATGGTCGTCTGTCATCATCCATCCGCGTTTTGCCGTTGTTGCAAGTCAGGTCAGTGCGGTCAGTGGGAACTTGTCGTCGTGGTGTTGTGCGAATTGCGAAAGCCTGCAATTATAAATCACCACCAAAATATACGCGGTTCCCCTTTGGTTTCATTGCAAACAAGGTGTAACCGGACCGGGTTTTGTGCTACATTTCAACAACTACGACGCACCGCTTACGAATGTACACAATTCGGGAGAGCAATACAGGCGAAAGATGTGAGTTTACAAACAGTCAACAGCAATTTCAGATATCGAATCGAATAGGACTCGAATAGAAATCGTATTGGATTCTAAAAATACCCACAACGCGCTTTATTGCATGCAATAAAATTTCGCATGCAGCATGAGCAGCGTAATGCATTCCCGACACTTTCTTACAATTCCAATTGCGGCGAAACGGCAATCGTCATTCATGTTTCTATTTGTTGCTGCCTTTGCGAATTATGTAAGCAATTGCCTGCAAATTGCATTTTGACGCTGGTCGAGTAATTCGCGCTTCCTGGAGGTTTTTTTTTTGTGGTAGATTCCAAGTTTGAGGTTATGTCTTTGCAATCGTAACTTGCATAAAAGTTACAATCGTTACAATTAAAAGCAACTGTTAAAAATTGTGGTGGTTTTAAATAGGTACATTTTATGGAATTTAGACATCTCACTTTTTAATATATTTTTTATGGATGGACATGGTCCAACGGCCATACACTTACATTATAAAACTTACAATCGCTAACGATTCTTATGAGAATATAATGCATTACTTCATGATTGTGATTGACTGCAGCTTTTGTCATCTAATTCCAAGTTGAATACAATCCTAGCTGGTACAAATTATCAAATTTTAAACCTAGAATTGATTCGTTGCTTGCTCATTCTGAAAGTGACAAGATTTCTATAGAAGGCGAGAAGATTCTCATAAAAATACGTAAGGGATGGTATTTCACATTGAAAATGATTGCAATGCTTTCATGGTCAACAACAATTAACCATTCTCTTTTTTCAAATGGTCTAATTATCATAAAATCAGAATAATAAACATAAGTAATTATTACATGTTGAAGTTATATTAGTGTTATAAAAAATCATTCAGTTTCCTACAATAGTCCCTGTTTATATTTTAATTTGAAATTATCAGAGTGTATGTTTAGGGATCAAATGAAATGTTTTTATTACTTTACTCACTGATAATTTTACCGCGAAGGAAACGTTCGAGTTCTGTTGATTGATATGTATTTTTATAAAACACACAATCGAAAATGCATAGACATTATTAATAAATTACTGACGCATTTGCGAATAATTAGACGATATCCATTCAAAGATTAATTTACTTATTTATAGTCGCGCATGCACGAATATGTATCAGATAAACGAATCGACGGATAAGCAATAAAAGCTTACGTAAGCATGATGCGGGCGCGTTCCTTTAATGATGCATTCGTAATTCATCAACGCATATTGGTATCTGTAATAGGTTCAATCGTAAAAGTCTTCTTACGTATTTATCTTACACGCACACCTACGTCGCGTACGTAATTCGATGCACTTACTCATCGGGATCGATAACCAATGATGCATTGCCTTGCCGCATAAACAACTTATTTATAACTGTATTTTGTTTATTTCATCTAATATATGTTCTCATCGCCATTTGTTTATTTGCAGATGCTATTGATGAATATTGATCAGCGATCGGCATCATCAAGCGCATCATCAACATGAAGCCGTTTCGCCGCGTTACGCTATTACGGAAAATGCATTTACGTCTACCGGCTGGCTAAGTGATTATTGAAGGCGCCGTGCGAGCAGTTGGGAGTGCTGGTCTCCTCGTCGACAGTGACTGGCACCTAACGCGCATCGTCAATGAAGAGAGAGGACGGTTCGCGGAGCAAACGCTCCCCGAAGAGCAGCGCCGCATTGCACGAGCGTGTCGCGCAATTCTATTACGCGCACGGCCTACTTTGCACCTCGTATCCAACGACCGTACTTGTAATCGCCACTGTTGTTGCACTCATTTGTTGGTAAGCCCACCACCTTGCACCCTCATCGGCGATGTAATCACACACAATGTTTTTTAGCTATCCTTTATTGAACTTGCCCTTATCAGGCAATCCAACGATACTATGGAACAACACCACCCTGGCGTCGACGGGCGAATCGGTGCCGAAGTTCTACGTGCAGCAGGTCGTCGTCAAATCGTCGGTGATACCATGGAATTCGGCGCTAGTCGTCGGCGATGCTTTCCGTGCGCCACTCTACGAATCCTTCAAGCTGCTGGACATCGTACGCAATTATCAGGATCCGGTGTCGATGAAAACGCTCGGACATGTCTGCCTCCACGTCGAATCCATCAAACGATCGAAGAACTACAAAGTGGACGTGCTGCCCGAATACAGTTGTCTCGTGCTATCGCCGGCGAACTTCTGGAAGCAGGACGTACAGCAGTTCTCGCAGGACTCTTCAATCCTCAGCACGATCTTCAACTACCAGAATCTGCAGAAAAGCAAGACGTCCGTGGCGGAGATGCTCTTCGGCATGCACCTGGTCGACACTGGGATCAAACGCTATCCGCTGCGCAATCGGCAGCGCGTTATGCAATACGCCGTGACGCTGTTCTTCGCCGAATACGACGATCAGTTCATCGGCGGCTTGCGCGCTAAACTCAACCAACTCTATCCGCTGCACAAAAACTTGAACGACACCGAGATTGTGGATGATGCCGTGTACATTCATTACCCGGGCGAAATCAGCTACTACGAGTACGTGCCGATTATCATCACTTATTTATTGCTCTTCTTCTACTACTACTTTTCGGTGCGTAAGATCGAGCTGATCAGTTCGCGCGTGGGCATGGCGATCGCCGTGCTAATCACGGTGATTACCAGCTTGTTGATGACGCTGGGCGTCTGCTTCTTCTTCGGACTGACGCTCAGCGTACACAATCGTCCGGTGTTCCCCTATCTGGTGATATTGGTCGGCTTGGAGAATGTGCTCGTGCTGACGAAGAGCGTGGTGTCCACGCCCAGCCATTTGGACATTAAGATTCGCGTCGCGCAGGGTTTGAGCAAAGAGGGCTGGTCCATCACGAAGAATCTGCTGATTGAGATCACCATTCTCACGATCGGCCTGTTCACTTTCGTGCCGGCCATTCAGGAGATTTGCATCTTCTCCATTGTGGGCCTGATCTCGGACTTCTTTCTGCAAATGCTGTTCTTCTCGACCATCCTCGGCATCGACACGCGCAAGCTGGAAAAGTCGGACAAGAACAACTTCCGCAATACGCTGTACCAAAACCAGAACTTTGAGAAGGGCACGATGGGAATGAACCGCTCCAAATCTCATCCGCGTTTGAATTCGATTCCCACGAACATCGTCGCCGGGCAGAGTCAGAGCAAGCAGGAGAAGAAGATCCCCAAGCGGCTGCGCTTGGTGAATATCTGGGCGCGTACGCGATTCTTTCAGCGCGCGTTCATGATCCTAATGGTGGTGTGGATTGGCATGATTCTATACAATAGCGGCATCGTCGAACAATACTTGTTGGATCTCAACGATGCGATTAAGTCGAAGAACAAAACGGACGACAAGCAGCATGCGTACAACATTCTGCCGGTGCTCAACAGCAACGAGAAGTACATGGTGAACTTTGTGACGGAGAAGAGTATGCTCAACTATCAGAATAACAGCGATGATCTGTTGCGGTTGAAGCACACCGCCTACAAACCGTGGTTCAGTTTAAGTACACAGCATTGGACGAGTATATTACGGAAGTATAATGTGAGCGCCAGCGGGGGATACATTGCGATTTTGCCGAGTATCAAAATTTCGCATGTGGTTGCGCCCGAGCAGGCTGTGTTGCTGCGTAATCCGGATGAGAAATACGGCAAGTTTGAATGGCAAGCGCTTGCGCTGGCTTTGGATCCTATAGATTTTAGTGGTAAGTTGATTAGCGACTGGATTTGGATTTAGGATTGAATTCGTAACTCTTTCTTCGCAGATAGCGTTGGTAGCAATGACAACCCGACGCGATACAGGCAGATTGATCGCCCGTTTTATCCCACATCGCCCATGGAGATATTTCTCACAGCAATCTTGTGCCTTATTAGTGTTATTGTGCTGGCATATACAGTATTTGTGCTGTACAAGTGTATATGCTCGCGAAACTATGCCGAATGGAGAGCGTCGTGGACGAGTGATAAATCGGACAATGAGAGTGATGTTCCTGTGCTTTTAGAAGTAAGTTTAACATAAGGAATTTTATTGAATGGAATGTAATTGTTGAATGAATGAATGCTGCAGGCTGTGCCGGTGGTAATGGAGGGCCACCGCCAAGAAATCGAATGCCTCGTATCGGACGGTCGCAGTATTGCGAGCAGTTGTTTGGGTGGCAATTTGAAAATCTGGGACACGATTACCGGCGAGCTGGTGACCAGCATCGACCGATGCACCAACGTGCACGTCTGCAAGTCGGAGATGTTTCACGACGATGAGGAAACGGACAATCCCTCGGATTACGAGTCGGGTTCACCGCCCTCGCGCGACGAAGATATGGTGGCGTTCCTCCGGAAGAAGATCAACACCAGCTTCATCAATTTGCGCATCGACGTGGCGCCTCCTCGGTCGAAGGAATTCGACTTCGGCGACGATTACAAGCAGCTGACACAGCAATCGCGTGCAGCGAATGCTCACGGCTCGCTGCCGCATCTGCGGCATCGCAACATCATCAATCACGCCAACACGCGGCAGTGGTTCGCCGACTACGAGGCGGTGCCTCGCAGCAGCGCGATTGACATCGGCGCCCACCACGAGCGCAAGGACAGCGTCGGCTTCGTGGGCAGCCCGCTGAGCGTGTGCAGTGCGACCAACGAGCCGTGCGCCAACGCCGAGAAAGTGCCTTCAATTTGGTGCATGGATTTCGTGGATAATTTATTGGTGATTGGTTGTGGCGACGGGCGGTTGGAGTTCTGGGAGGGCACTACGTCCAAGTTTAAGGTAAGAGATTTTGTGTTTGTGCGGCAGAGGAGTGGGTCATTCAAAAGAGCGCTTGGATTTTAGTGCATGTGCGAGGATACCACCGGTTCTGGTGTCACCTCCGTGAAGATTGTCGGCTCGCGTGTGGTCGCCGCGCGCATCTTCGGCACGCTCGACTTTTTCCAATTGCAGACGTACAACCAGGGGCGTCCCATCGATTGGAATTTCACGTGCGCCTACCGTCGAACGCACGTGCGAACGGGGAGCGCTGGTTCGATCTCTGACTTCTCGCAACTTTCAAAGGTAAACCACTTGCATTGCATTCGTATGGTTGTCTTACGTGATTGTCTTCAGTCTGATAGTACCAAAGAGGATTTGCGCTGCATTAAAGTGCTTAGTACGAAAGCGCATCAGCAACCGATTACGTGCTTGGATTGCGAGGGTGGACGTGTGCTCACCGGATCCCAGGATCACACACTAAAAGTGTTCCGCATTGAGGACGGCAGTCACTTGTACACACTGCATGGGCATTACGGGCCAATCAGCTGCATGTTTATCGACAGAATAAGTCCTTCTACTTCGGGCAGTGGTTCCCAAGATGGCACACTTTGCGTTTGGGATCTCCTCACTGGTAATCAATGCATATCACAATTCATTCTCTTTCAATAACTACATGTTTCTTGTAGGTGCATGTATGTACAGCATTCAAGCGCATGACGGCTCGATAGTATCCCTGACGTACTCGGCGAGCTACGTGATCTCATTGGGCGTCGACGAGCGCATCTGTGTGTGGGAGCGCTTTCAGGGCCACCTGCTGAACACGCTGCACGTGCACGGCACGTTCACCTCGCAGGTGCTGATGCTGACGCCGCACCTGGTGATCACGGCGCGCTCGGGGGGGCTGGCATTGTGGGATGTGCGCAGCGGCGAGAACGTCAAGTCCATCGTTTTGGGGCATTCGCCCTATATCTTTGTCAAACAATTGGTTGTATTGCGCGATGCCGTACTATGCGATTTTGGGCATCAATTGCGGATCGTACGCTTCCCGCTGATCACTCACAAATACGATTAGTACTTAATGCAATTAGTACAATTCATATCTGACAAGTGATGAGTGGATATGAAGTTATGTAATTCTTTGCGCTTAACTTGTACAAAATTTTCAAATGACACTTCTTGATCACATGTATCTATATATGAGTCCAGTCCATGATTTCTGAGCGTAGTCGGATCTGAATGTTGTTGAAGCTTTTCGTGTAAATAGCAGGATGAGTAATGTAATCCTATACTCGTACAATGCAAATAATTTTACATTTAGGACATGAAGTAATTTGACTATGTGCACATAATTTATCTAAATTATATTTAACTTTTGATAATTTATGTTTGAAATAAATGTTTTTAAATATTTTGAGCCTTGGTAGATCGTTTTATTTGTATGTATGTATTTGCATTTGATTGTAGTTATGTTTTCAAATTTTGTTTACATTTAGTGCCAGTGTTGCAAACATCCGCTTTATTACCAACTTAAATTTAGTAAGTTGTGAAAGTAACCAGGCTTCTATCGCCTCGCACTGCTGTGATCCTGGTCCGAAATCTCTGAATTTTTGAAGCGAATTTTGCTCGAATCGCGTGGAAAATTTCAAAAATTCCGAGATTTCGGACCAGGATCACAGCAGTGCGAGATGATAGATAGATGCCT
>JARJDR010005738.1:0-10326 GCA_030264135.1 Myllaena sp. GC000078 | reverse complement strand
CTGCCGAACAAACCACCCCCATCCACCCCACGCACCACTTCAAACGTCAAATCAACTTTATTAAAAAGCATTTTAATTATTCGTCGGATTGGATGGTAATTAATTTTTCGCTCACACCGCGCGCGTTTCCACTCGGCAACGGCTATTACTTTCACGCCGGATTTAATCTCCATTTTCAACTGCGCGCATTTTATTTATTTATTTAATTCCTGCATGGTTTCCATGGATTTTATTGGTGCAATTGCCGCATAGGGCGGATGCAGCGTATATAAAGTAAAGCGCCCCAAATCCAGGCGACTAGCTTTTACGATCAAAGCGAAAGACATTGAGAGCGATATGCGTGTCCCAGACGACCACTAGGTGCTTCTTTGATCCCGGCCGTTCAACAACAATCGCTATCAAAACGAACGCCAAATTCATGGCGCATGCACACGCATAGTCGTCGCAGCTCGATGCGGATTAGAAAGATTTAACGCACTTATTGCGGCACAAACTCGTTAACGGCGCCATTATCCAATTGCAGCGATTGAGCGCGATCGCTCCAGCGCGAAAGTGAGGGCGCGAGAAAGATCGCCCGCGCGAAGAGAGCAAACAGAAAGAGAGATACAGAGACAGAGAGAGAGAGAGACAGAGTGAGAGAGACGGGGGGAAAGAGGGGAGCAAGCGCGAGACGACGTAACGAATTACGTTATTTAGGCCACACACGTACGGCGGGTGTTGATGACAATTGCGCTGCTGGCCGCCCACGCGCCCGCGCGCGCGCGCGCTAATAGCGTTAGGCGCGATTCGAAGCGATGCAAATTAATTAATGCCCCTGTCGCGGGGCCAAGGGGAGCGATGCTGTTGACGCGTCGCGACGGATAGCGGATATGCTTGTTGTCACTGATTCGAGCGCATCGACGATGATGATGATGATAGGATGCCACGCTGCAATGATACCAACGACGGCGTCCGACGGGGTGTTTGCATGTTGCGCCCCAATCGAAAATGTGCGGCGCCAATTGATGAACACATCGCTCGGGCCCCGGTCATGACCACCGCACACAATCGCATGGTAATTAAATGGCCCTCCGTCGGAATTGACAGGCGCGCGCGCGGGACCTTAATTGAACATCATGAAGAAATGAACATATGAAGATATTAATATACGAGCATACAAATAATATAATTGTACAATTGGGCATTTCGTATACAGTCGGTCCACTCGAAATCGGCGTAGCCTTGAGCGACCGACAATGGTTGGTCCAGTCGCAGTCGGGTACGGTCTGTATTTGCGGCGCTCACTCAATATATGAACACATTAGCGTCTGATTACCCTTATGAATTCGATCAGCGTTCGCTCGTCAATTGAGCGCATGCCATATGCGATTGAAATCAAAGCGGGTACAGAAATGTGGGCTCCAGAGCAATGATTGAGACTTGCAAGCGAAGAAGGTGCGCGAATGGAGACGACTTTATCGCCGCTGTCCTTTTGATTCACTTCTGTGTGTGCTGTACGCATTGTTGTCTCTTTTGTTCTACTAATGGAATCATGGAAACGCTTTGGACTAGGTTCATAAGTATATTCATTGCCACACCATCATCAAAAAGGGGGGCTCTGTCGCTCGTCGTACATGTATGTGATGATCTATTAAGCGTTCAATTTCAATTGTTTCATTAGCCGCATCACAGCATGCGGTATATGTTGGTATGCATAGCAGAACACGGACGTAACACGATGCGAACAAATGACGATCGCTATGTAGCTCTCGCTTACACGTCCGAAGAGAGACTTAATAATGTTTAATAATCTCGCCACGCTACCACCGCCACGACGACGATGTTGCGCCCGGACCGCGAGCGCGCGCACACACACACACACACACACACACACACACACACACATATACGTCATAATCGGTTTAATTTTAATAAGCGCGCTCTCGACTCGTCAATTGAACCGGGAGCCCGCCGCGATCCCCCCGCCGAATGCGGCGCGCCGCCTGTGCACGTGCATTTGTATGTAAGGCGGCGGGCGATGGTGGCGGCGGCGGCGGCGGCATGCCAAGTCCGAACACGCCGCGCCACCACCGTCCGTGTTTATGATATTCATATTACGCCGCTCGTACACACGTACGTTCGGCATTTATCTATGTGGTGGCGATGGTTCGCATGACGCCGATCCCGAGACTTTAAATATGCTTAATGTGTTTAATATGTTTAATGCGTTTAATGTTTACGTAACGCATTCGATGACCGACGGTTCAATGTTGTATTAATTGAATCTATTAACCCATTAGTTCGCGCATGTTGAGCGAAGAGCGAGAGATCGCTCATCATCATCATCATCATTGGCGAGAGCACCACCACCAGCAGCAGCAGCAGTGCGCTCCGATCGGCGAAACCGCGAATAATTCAAACGCAAACACTCGTTTTGTTTTCTTGCAGTTTGGCGCCCGTAAGCAACGAAGAGGGGCGCTTTTTTTACGTCGGCATGTTCTGCTACCACTGTCCGCCATCGGCGGGCGGCGGAAGCAGCGGCGCAGCGCACCATCCACTCGGCGGTGCCGCGGCGGCGGCGGCGGCCGCCGCAGCCGCTGCCGCACGCCTACCGCCGCAACTGGACTACCCCTTCAGCACGACGCATCCATGTAAGTCCAACTCTCGCTCCCCAACCCTCCTCCCCCCGTCCCTCGATCGAGGAACCATAATCATCCTGTCGATCTTTGACGAGCGCGAAGACAGCGCGCCGAAACGTGCGATTCAATTACGCGAGCGGTGCGGATGGCTAATTTGGCGCGCAGATGTGCGGGAGGGACCACCGCCCGCGCGGGATGTGTCCGTGGGGAAACAAATAATTACTGGCTCTGGCTGGGGTCGAGCGCACGAGCATACGTGACGCCCTCGTTCCTTCCTCCCGCACACGGACGGCCTTGTTCTCTCTATTAGCCGATGATGACACATTAGGCATTAGCACATCAATAAGCTCGCAAATCGGCTTAGATGTAATTTATGCACTTACTGCTGCTGCGGCCTCCCGAACGACGACGACGACCGCTGTAGCCGCTGCGCGCGCGTCAGGACCCCTTGCTCTCGACTTCCAACCACCAGCCACCATCACCACCTCCACCCCCCTTTATCCCCATCCCTAGCGCGTAAATCGCACATATGCACACGGGCGAGCATTGCTCACCGCGCTCCAGCTTTTTCGTGCTTCACAGATACGAGCTACTCCTACCATCCGGCCATTCACGACGATACGTTTGTGCGGCGCAAGCAACGCCGCAATCGCACCACATTCACATTGCAGCAGGTGTGTATTATTCGTGCCATAAAAAATGCCAAAATTACACCCCATTTGTTTGCGCACCAAGCTGGAAGAATTGGAAACGGCGTTCGCGCAGACCCACTACCCCGACGTGTTTACACGCGAGGATCTCGCAATGAAGATCAATCTCACCGAAGCGCGCGTGCAGGTAACCAACAGCAAAAGACGACTTGCATACACTTCTTCAATCATATATTCTTTGCTATGCAGGTGTGGTTCCAAAATCGACGTGCGAAATGGCGCAAAGCGGAGCGGCTCAAAGAGGAACAGCGCAAGCGGTGCGGCAGCGCGGGCGGCGGTGCGCCGGACGATGGCGGCGCACCCGGAAGCGGGCAGACGGACATCAAGCGCGACGCCGACGATCTGACGAAGGAGGAGGTACGCGAACCACTTGCGTGCGATTCGGTGATGCAAATGCAAATAATTATTGGATGGCATGGTTTGCAGAACGAAGAGATCAACATCGGTTCGCCGGCGCGCGGCGATGAGAACGGCTACCGCAGCGGCAGCAGTGACAGTGAGACGCGGCATGATAAGGCGCGCATTAAACGCCATCGCTACGATGCGCCTGGAGGTGGCGACGACGATGACCTGCAGGGCGGCAGCCCAACGCCGCCGTCGTCGGTGGTCAGCGAGCCGCAGCCGCCAGTGACGCCGCACGCGCAGCACGCAGCTACCACCGCCGCGTCCGCCGCCATGCCGGCGACCATCAAACCGCTGCCACCGCCCACATTCGGACACATCTTTCCGTTCACGGACAGGTATGAACATATTTTTTTTGATGTACTTAGTGCGGTGGTATGAAATGATGTACACTTACGCAAACATGAGGGAGAGTAAGAATGACATATATGCAAGAGGGGAGGGCATGTGTACCACTTCAAAGCAATACCTCGAAACTCGACGTCCACATCCACCTCCAGCGCCCGCCGCCAGGCATAACTCCGCCCAAACTAATAACGTAAGTAGATAATCTTCGGAGGAATCCGAGAGGGCATTAAATTCGCCCCGTCCCGCGGGAGGACCAGCATTAAAAATTCCCCTTGAAAAACCGGCGGCGGCGGCTGTGGTGATGGTGGAGGTGGCGCAGAGTGAGTGGATGACGACGAACGATCACGGCAGCGGTGGAAATCAAAAGTCGCGCGTTGGTTTTCGCAGAAGTATCGTATTACAAGCGCACGGGAGGGGAGCGAAACGGGCGCACCGCGCCGCTCCCGAGCGTATTCCGCCACGCGGCGGAGTGGATGCAAAACGGAGAGCGTGGGTGGGTTGAGAGGAGCCACCGCAGGGAAGAGCGAGCGGTGTTAGTAACGAGGACGACGCCGCCGCCGCCGCCGACGACCGGGGCGAAAAGGAGGTGTGCAGGCAATCGCATATCGCTTGCAATTTGCAATTTACTAATTGCACAACACATCCCGCCGGCGCCGTTCTCCCCGGGAGCGCGCCGTATGCCATCGACGGCAGGGGCGGGCGCGCGACAAGAGAAAGGATAATCGAATTATGCAAATCGCTCGCGCACACGCCACGCGTTGAAGTTAACGACACGTGGCGTGGTGGTACCTAGGTTTTGTTGGTTACGAAGTACATACGTACATCGTAGAAGGTGGTATACAAAGTGCACCATGCCACCGTCTTTTTTGGAACCATACCAGACGCGCAAAATTTAGCGGGTGTGAGAAGTTTTGTGATCTTCCACCCGGCACACAGAGAGAGAAAAAGCTCGTCAGTGGCGCAGCGTAAGTCGAGCGTCGTCGAATTTCGTGCGGAAAATGTCGTTAGTGGCGGAAGGCGGCACGAGAATTCAGTTAGCGTTAACGCCAGCGGAGAGCGTTGGCGGACGGTGCTGGTGCTGGTGTTGCTGCGCGCAACGAAACCGAACTCAAATCGATTATCGACAGAGACATGTCTGACTGACTGATGGAGGCAGCGGCGGCGGCGGCGGCGGTGGCGGCGGCAAACGTCGCCCGCCGCCGGCCGCAGCCGTCTAACGAAGCGAAGCGAATGGCGAGCAATCGAATTTGCGTCGAGAGCGAACGGACGGACGGGACGGACCGCCAGCAACCGCCGCACGTGTGCACACAACCATCTTACGTGGCACGAACCCAGTTTGCACGTGCATGTGTACAATGAATGCGCCATCATACACACACACTTGCAGTAAATACATCCGGCAGCGTGAAAGGAAACCCACCCGTGCCGTTGCCAACACGTTAACGAAGTTTGTTCGGACGCCAACCCCATCCCACCCTGCATACACACAAGTGCGCGGGCGTGCGCGCGCGCGCGCTGACGTCGTTAGTGCCGAATTAACGAAAAACGGCGCGCAAAAAGCGCCAACTTTGTTAGCACGCAACACTCAAGAAAGCGCCCCCATGGTGTGTTTCTCTTGTTGCAGCGTCGGCTTCCGCCCGATGCTGGACGGCGGCGGCGCGACGGAGGCGGCCGCTGGCCGCGTCGATCCGGCCGGCGGACGCACGCCGCCCCCGTCGACGCTTTTCTTCCCGCCGCACCTAGCCGCCCACGTGACGTCGCAGTTCTCGCCGCCGTTGTTTCCCTCGCTCAAAGGTAAATGCTAATCAAATTGCCAGGCGTCCGTCGTCGCCGATGGTGTGTGGCATGTCCGACAATCCTTCCCAACAGTGCCCTTCATCAAATCATCATCACCAATCCGGCATCCATTACATCACAAGAACGATCTGCTTATATCTCGACAGCCGCCCCCCTATCGCCATCACCCAACAACTATTACCGCCTTATCGCATCGCTGTCGGCGCATCCGAGTGCCGGCGTGAGTGTTGTTGACGCGCCGCCACCGCGCTCATCGCGCCATCTTGGCGTTTCAGGCTTTCCGGGTCTGTGCTCCTGCTGTCCGATGAAGCCGATGGGCGGCCTGCTGCACCACCACCACCACCACCATCCCACGCATCCGACGTCGGCGACGCCGCCAGCGAGCGGCACCGGTAGCACGGGCGATGCGCCGCCGTCGCCGACGGACGCGCAGCGCTCGTCGAGCGTCGCCGAGCTGCGGCGCAAGGCGCAGGAGCACTCCGCCGCCCTGCTGCAGTCGCTGCAGCACGTAGCGAACTTCCAGCACGCCGCCAGCGGGCTCGCCGCAGCCGGCTTCAACTTCCCGCTGCTGCCGCCGCTCACGCTGCACCAGGCGCTCAACAGCGCGAACGCGGCGGCGGCGCGCAAGGTGGAGGACGTCGTCATCGCCGGCAAGGAGCAGTAGTCACCGACGCAGTAAACCACAACGGTAGGAGGCGTTTTACTCTAAACACCCCCAAACCACACGGATACACTATACATACACACCTATACACAAACCCATTTGCAGATGGTTAGCTAAGTATTACGCAATTACTTCGAATAGTTTCCTAAGCGATATGCGCCGCGCGAGGGCGAGATGTTGTCGACGCTGCGCGACTTGCGCAAAATTAGAAAGTAATGATGAAATGCAGTTCTCTAGTAATTCGTTGCATACAACGGCAGCCGCGAGACGCGCACTTTTGTAAATAAGTTCAACGTAGCTAGATCGCAAACCACTTCTATGCCCAGCCCCCCCAGCCCACCCCTTTTTCTCATCCAGTAAGAAATCTTGTGTATAAAGTAGTAGAAACGTCAGTACTAGGACGGTGCAATATGTACAATTAACGTTGGCCGCAAACACGCGCACGCGTGTGCGCGTATTAATTAATCTCGTAGATGTTGATAATAACGTATTCTTAGGTACATACAGCTAATTACTGATCGCTTCTTGTACGAACGTGCGCGCACAAATACACCCATATCCACACAATCCACGAATGGACGAGAGCAAGTGTTGTCTAACACTTGCCCCTCAGCATCCCTTTGAAAACAAAATAATAGTGACACAAAAAGTCATCGGAATCAATTTTAGACAGGTATATATCGACCCCACACCTCCCGTTATTCTCATCCCCAGGTCCGCAATACACGCCACAGCGTAAGCGTGTAGTGATTGCAAAATTTCGACACGTGCCGCGAAACGAAACCAAACCGTAGTCTTCTGGTGCAAACGACTTTCGCACGCATGCGCACATTTAAACGATTGTAAAGGGAAAATTATATTAATGATAATGAAACTAACGATGAATGCTGATGGATTGATGATAATAATAAACGAATTAAACAAAACATGAGCTATAGCAAAGTTAGATAATGTGTTCATTTCGATCGCCGACATTTTGCGTTTTCATTTGTTGCGGCCGGCGGAGAGAAAGGGCGGCGGTGGCGGAATCCAACATTCAATTCTTTGCTGCGGGTTATTTTTTTTTGCCGGCCGTCGGCGCGAGCATGAAAAATTGAGGAGGCACTCAAAGAAATGAAAAAACAATCCGCATTCGGGGCGCCAAGCGCGCGATTAATTGTTAATTAAGCTTATAAACCGCGAGCGACGCCGACACTGCCGCCCGCCGACCATCGGGCGGTAAATGATATCGCAAACCTGCGCGCAAGCTATGAATAAACAACGCCCGAGTGCGAGCAGCCGCCTCCGCCGACGCTATTATTATATGTCTCTTCCCATCCGCCTCCAGCTGCCGCATGCTGCTGCGCGCAATCGTCCGAAGCTACCGGCCGGTGCCCAGGTCATTAAACATTGAACTTCGCCAAATTGCGGCGAGCGAAAAAATTCGCAGCTTCTTTGCAGCAGCCCGGGGGAGGCGTACGGTGTTATGTAATTTATATCATTTATGCATGCGACGCGATACCCTTCTATTTCATCTTCCACTCCGCCCCCAGCCCAAACCCGCCATGGGGATATTAATTATTGTGTTTCGCGCGGCGTATTCAAAAGGAACATTATTTACAAATGCCTGCGTCAATTTATGGTGGTTGGTGGAATGAATCAGAAATTTCAAAAACAAAAATCAGCGTGTGCGCCCCGAATAAACTGTTCTTCGTCATCTGGTAGGTGGTCGGCAAGCGTCAACCGGGTACCCACCTCCAAACTTCAAGACCGAGGTCCTGCAAGAAGACGAAGAAGTCGTACAGCATTTTCGCGAATCATGCATGTGTCGTCATAACCACTTCATGCCTGCTGATATCGAATTCAAACTCGTTCCCGAGAACACACCAGCGGTCCAATCGGAAAGGCAGCGAAAGAGTGTATCAATTCAAACGAATGATAGCGAAGATGTGTTCTTGTATGGGGGTGTGTATGTTTGTGTGGGAGGGTTGGAGGAAAGAAGGCGAAAGAATGCGAGGTGGTCGACGAAGACGAAGAACGCCGCTGTTGATGGGAGCGTGACGCACACGCTCGCGGCGGGTCGATGGCGGCGCGGCGCGCGCGCGCGCGCCCCTTGTGAATAATGAATGCGGTTATCGTTCGCGCTTCCCGCGCCGCGCGAATACCACCCCAACAACGCATCGCCGCCGCCACCGCTGCCGCTGCCGCCGCCAACAACGCGCCGCTTTCGTCGCCATTGGTGCGCGCGCGTGTTTGCTCGCCCTCCCCCTTTGACGCCGCCATCGGGCGCCCTCCCCGCGCGCCACACTGGCTCGCAAACAACGGAAGAATGATTTCGAGTGCATCGCCTGCTCCAGGAGGTTTTTTTTTCCACAGCGGCCCGCCCGCCAGCAGTGGAATCTCAACGAACAGGACAATTGTATTGCGTCCGGCCGGACACAAGCAACCAAGTTTCTAGTCGCGCGCGAAATTGATTCTGCTTATGCGAACTCAACTCTGGAATGTTTTGAATTTGATAACACCGCTAAAGCTGTTTCGCTACTTAACGTTGATATACTAAACTTACGTACCGATGATATAAATAGTGCAATATGTATGATATACCTATAAGTGTTTCACAGTAGCAATCAAAAGTAGTTAACCAATTACGAATAGATAAGTCACTGATATGTATAATACAAATAAAATATGACGCGCATTTAAGAGTCATATTGTATAAACGCTGGATATAAGAGTGTAAAGGCTAGTGTATTAAAACGTTCACCACAGTTACGATTGAATCGATTCTTGCATTCGTTATAGATAAACATCGGATTAATACGCTATAATCAAGAAACATTTAACTATCATAATTGTAGCAATCAATTGATAAAATTGTGAGCACGATTATACAATAAACAAATGATCATATTTTTATATGAAACTAATGTGTTACTGTTGAACTATCCTTCAATCAAAATCCTTTCATTCTTTTAATATTTCAGCAATTAAATAAGAATAGTGAAACGAGTAGTTTGTCTAGTGAAGTGCATTCAAAGTTGTTATGTTGTGTATAAATAAATGACAAGCACCACTCGAAGGACACGGGCGCTTGCAATAGGGTGTAAACAACCCCTCACGCGTTGCAAAACAGGATCACTCTCCTGACGGGTGGTGGAAATGCATCGCATTGAAAACGGTGCACTCTACTGCGTGTGTGCAACATGTACATGTACGCGTTCGCACTCGGTCAATTAACCAACTCGTCGACGCCGACGACAACAATAGGACGTACAATAATTGTGCGTAAATCGCAGCAGGGTACACTAGAAGCAATGAGGGCGCGTTCGAGTGGTAAATCACCCAATTTGCGAATGATTTACACATAACACAATCGTGTTCTCATTACGTTGGATTGTTGGGGTGAGTAGGAATCAATACATAGTGAAATAGAACAAATATAGAAAAATCTATATACGACAGATTAATTGATGTAGGATGCACCGGTGAGTTAAAAGGGGAGGAAAGAGCACAGGGCAGAACAATGAGTCCCGCCGCCGCTCGACTGACAACTTAAGTATTATCGAATACGACCCCCCATCCACTCTCAGCTTCGCAGCCCGCCACCGCCGCCGCGAGTTGACATTGTCTCCGCCGAGAATAAGGTTTGCCGCTGCCGCCAAGCCGCGCCGCGGCGCTCCCCATGCGATTTCTGCGTGCTCCCATACCGCATGCGGAGAGGATTAGGTGTACCGCATTACACGCTTTTCAGCATCGATAATGTCGTTGCGCACGCCGCATTCGCAGCATTTACCGTGTTTTCACTTGT
>JARJDR010005736.1:0-10340 GCA_030264135.1 Myllaena sp. GC000078 | reverse complement strand
TTTTTTTTCTTCTGCTGCCTCTTCGAGACAAGACAAGGCTGCGTTTCATTCTTTCGTCAACGCACGCAGCCTCTTTGCGCCAAGCGTTGTTGACTTGCGCTCTCTCGCCGGTATAATATTGTATAAAACATAGGGGGCTTATAAGATGCGCGCGCCCGCTTCGGCTATCATATACTTGAAATTTATAAAGATGAGCAACAACAAGCGAGCCCCGATGCGATGGAGTGACTGACTGGTGTACGGCATATATACGTACTTACGTTGCCTTTGCCCGTTACTTTTTTAATTGGCTCTTTTAATATTTAATGAGTTCAATAAAATAAGAATCGTACAGGTGTTATGGCGTTATGCAGCGCGCCCTGCATGCGCGCTGGGGATAAGAAACAACACAAAACGGACAAGCGTGGTAATGACAACATTTTCAAAATAGACGACTTCAAAAGGGACTGGTTTCAAAATTGATTTTCTACGTGCCGCAGCGCATCGTATGCACACATGCTTCGGCTTCGGACATTGTTTGATTAATCAGCGCTGCGCACCATGCGCGCACATTAGGTTTGGCGCAATTATTTAATGTCAAATTATGTTACAGATTATTAGCGAGCGTATTCTTTAAAGCGCTACAATTTGCATGCGCGCTTGATTGAAACCTGCGGTGGTCCGCCGATGTTTACAACGCGCGCGCGCCCTTCGTGAGAGCGGAGCGTACCGACAGCATCATCATCCATTCGGCGCAAAATGCGAAATGCACATTTGCTCGCGCCGGCCGGCGACGGCTTGACGCGTATTTACAAAGCGTGCAATTAATATTCCGCTGCATAACTAATTTTTCAGTTGCGCCCGTTTTTCATCTCGTTACAAACTTATGCGTTGCGAATTTTTTTTTCTTGCCTCCTTGCTCGCACATTTGTTGGTCAAACACAAATGTGAAATGATTGCACGGCGTCGCAGCGTTTGATGTTGTTTTTATTTTTATATACTCGACAAATCCAATCCGTTTAATTAATTCTTTCTTTTTCTTCCTTATTTGATTATCACCGGTGGAGTCGCTTTTGTGGATACCCACACAGAGTTTTCTCTCAACTTTCGTGCGTATTTAGATTACTTTCAGAAAATTTTAACACCTGTTGAGATTCGCTTGTCTCTCGAATTTCATCCGCGCTCGGACATTTGGAATGGTCGGACGCGGACGACATGAAAATAATGGAAAGAATCAAAAACGCCTTGCGAGCGCGTCTTTATTAAAACACCAAAGCGCGCGCGCACGCGCGTGCGCTCGAAAATCAAAAAAATTGTAATCATTTTCGACTTAAACGTCAAGCACTAGAAACGCATGGCGGCAGGAATAATTTAATTTCGTTGCTCGTCATTCAGAGTTGAATTCATGGCGCGAACTGTAAAATTTCATCTCACTATTATTTATGTAGTCGTAACCAATTAGTTTTATTTTGATCCATGACAGGATTACATTTCTAGTTTCAAACACGCCGATATGATTATTAAGGAATTTAGTGAAAAATTGATTTTGCATACGAAGACAACAGCAATGGATTTGTGCGACTGCTCCAATTGTGTACAGTGCTTACATGGTAAGTAGTATTCAGAGCACAGCACAACATTAGATTACTTATCTCGCCCGCCCCCGTATTCTTATTCGCGCTTTTGCGCCGAAAACGTACCCGCGCGCATTGTTTGCGCAAGAAGGTTCTTCGGCATTGTGCGCAACGCGCTTATTGTATTACCGGGTATAAAAGGTGTTTTTACATACGTACAGCATCGCGCTATTCTCTTCGCATCCACCCTCGTTAAATTCGTGTGCGAACGCTCTTATTTCCTCGTTTCGAAACAAATCCTTTTGTTCGGCGCATCGCTCGCTCAAACGGGGTTTGCATTCGTAATACGCGGCGCGGCGCAGGACAATGTACAATGCCGACACACCGACCTATTTGCCGAAACAGGAAGAACAATGTCGCTGGCTGATTTACCACAAGACAAAAAGCGCCAACACGTCGACATGCGATTGTGAATTGTTTATCTGCATGTACATCGTCGGCTTGTGGTGGTGGTGATGGTGGTGGCATGCGTGAGAAATTTCATGCGCGATTGGTGGAGGTCATATCGTGGGTGCTTGGAATCTAAGAACACACACACACGCATACATTACCTTCGTGGATCCAATCACATATATTTTGACAAACAAAGCGAAAGAATAGGACGAAAAAAGCGCCGGCCCGAACAATGTACGTACTTGCCACGTGAATACACTTCATACTTCATTTCGTATCGCCGAGCGGGCATCGCGAAGAAGTAGGAAGAACACACGAAGAATGAAGCAATGAGGAATGGGAAAGGATTGAATTGAACGTTTTTGCGCTCTTTGCACACGACCCAAGAGTACAAGTAGTAGAAGATGCCTGATAGATTTTTGAAAGGATATTACCTCTTGTGCTTTTAATTGTTCGCACGGCGCGCTTTTCGCTGCATTGTGCGAAATTTATATGGTTTTCGCGTGTCACGTCGACTAGATACGCGTTCTTTGCTGCCCTGTCATTGTAATAAAATATGTGCACGCCGCGTGCGACCGCTAAATAGTTGCGACGTAATTTATGTCTTTATTCGCGCGGGAAGAGAAAGACGACGCGCGCCACCGCGGTGGCGAATTTTTCATGTTCATGCAATTGTTGCGCCGGGTAAATGCAGAAAATTGCGCGCATTGATTTATTGGTCATTATTTATAGAAATACTCGTGATAACAAAAAACTTTTTTATCGTTTACCGATGATCTACAATCGCTACATCATCTCCGATAAGGCAATCGTGTTGTCGTCATTCTTTCTCATTTTTTTTCGCGGGCGCGCAAAGGAAACAAGGTGATGGCGTGTAAAGGACGACGCACCGGGCAAAGGCATGAAAAAACATTTGTAAACGCGCTCACGAAAGTCGGCGCACATGAGATGATGATGACTGGGGTGCCTGCATGTGTGTGCTGCATGCGGCCCAAGAAGACGGACCTGTCGAAACTGATGAATGAGGTACGCGGTCGCTTGCGCGCGCGCGCTAGCGCACGTCCTGAGGAGCGCGATATTTATTCATGCAATCAATTGTTTCGATGGTACGTCGTACGTCTTTTATCTTGATTTCGGGCCTGATGCCGGAATGAGCGATGTGGACCGGAATAAAATACGAACCGAAAAACAAAAAAAAGAGTCAACTTAAATTTAAGCGATAATAATGAGCTATCGTTCTTTTTAATTGACTAGTAATGCTTTTTACGGCAGCAAAATGTATTTCGCGAGTGAAACGCATCCGATGACACGGAAGTGATGCCATTTGGAGAACCGGTATTCTCTGCAGAATAGAAAGCAGACATTGCGGCCGCATTGTTATGATTTATTTGCGATGCACAATGGAAAAGTCAAATGCAATCATAAACTATACTAGAGGCACAGCAAATAATTCATGTTGATCAACGATTATCCTAAAATTTTCCAGTAATTCGCAATAACTGAATGAATGTATTGCAGACTGAATTATTCCTGATGGCAATGATGAATGCGCAAAGTGTCTGCCTGCGATAAAAACAAAGAAAATTTTAAATTCATTAAATCTTAAGCACCTTTGAAGGAAGATAAGTACGCGTGACATCTTGAGAGGGAAACCGCGGCAGCGAGCAAACGCACCGTTGCACACACGCAGCCAGCGCGCGGACGCATCCTCGAAGATGACTCTCGCTCCGGTGATCGCTCCGCTGACCGGACGGAATGCTGCACGACGAGATTTTAATATAAACAATGGATGCGAGAGCGCGATGCGCGGCGCGTGTGCGCATGCGTGCCGCGAAGCCGACGAGAAGGGCTCATATTTAAGCCGACAATAAAATTATTCCACAATCAATCTTTGCGTATAAATCTTCGATGCGGCAGCAGCGCGCTCTCATCCAGGCAGCCTGCCTCCAATGCACTTACTCGTTTTATACGCGCACTACACACGCGAGCAAACGCGCCGAAGAAAAATAATGCCTGCAACGAAGCAGGGCCGATGATAGCGTTTTCGATGAGAAAAGAAAAAAGCTTCACGACGACGAAAAAATCCAAAACGGCCTTTGGGTGAGAAGATGGGGAGGTGTAGAAAGGCATTGTGAACGCGCGCTCGTAATAATAAAATGGGGAGAGAGACATAAATTACGCGCGGCGAACCAGTATTTACGAGAGCGCCGATTACGATTGCGTTATGAGTTGTCGATTATCATGCGATGCGCGAAGGAGCTGGTGCCGCAATCGCCCCGTTGTGTTCGTTCGATTCGCGGCATTGGCAATCGTTTCGTGGCGCGCTGGGCCAGCCATCCAACCGTGTGGCACAGCTTGAGTGAAGAAGCGAGATCGTAAAATACGCGCAAATTATGTAATTGTTGCTCGTCGCGTCGCAATCCGCGCTCCGTATCGAACAATTATTTCTTATTATACGCGCGCGCAGCAAGGTGTCTCGGCTTGCGAATTCCCCAGCGCATATCATCCATCGCTGGGTAATGTCCTCATCTAGGACTATTTTGTTATTTGCAATCGCATAGAAATTGTAACAAGCACAGATAGAGTGATCGTTTCATAGAATCAGCTATTTATGTAATTGGTTGTAAGTGTTTTATCAGTTTTATATCTTTATTCGTGCACCAGGCAGGAAGCATTTTCATAATAATCGATATAGCGAACCATAATTACTTAAGTACAAGAATTTCTTTTGCTATCTAACTTATATTATTTACGACTCTACTTTCGATGTCATTTATTTGCATTCATTCTATGCGTTTAATAATAATCCGCGATGTAATTGAGATGCGCATTGAAGAAGGAAGTCGAAATTAATTTCCCACACCGCAGATCGATTAATCTCCTGCGGCTGGCGCGCACCAAATAAAAATGCGCCGCGACGGTAACGAATTTATCTCGAGCACGATAGCAGAAGCAGAAGCAGAAGCGGCCACGATGTAATTGCAATGGTGTAATTGATGAACAATGTATTACGATATGTGATACCGATAAGCGAGGCGCGGGATAAATTTAGTCCTTAGCCTACTCTCCTTCTCATCCTTGCGCGGTGCGGCGCAAATGCGCGCACAGCGAGTGGGGAATGTTTGAGACGTTGTTAGTGAGCATTGCGCAATACGACAAAGCGCGTATAGTTAATTCGATGCACGCATCGCGCCGCAGCGCAGGATAATGAAGAAGGCAATTAAAGAGGAGCCATTGCGATTTATATTCGCACCGGAATCTAATTATCGGCTCATCGTGATCTTGTTGCGCGCTGAGCTCCTTCGTTGTTCTTGCTGTTTCGATAGCCTCCGCACAACTGAAGTTTAATTTTATGGACACTTAGATTATACCCAGAACATGCCTAGTTTTGCCGTCATCAACTGGATCACTTGCAGAATGGGTTCGTCTTATTGTTGAGTAAGTTATGATTAGCCGCGGTGCAGACGTGCGTGTGACGGCATGCATCCTGTCGCCTGCGCTGCATATAATTTACATGCAGGAGTGATGGATCGCGCCGCCAGGATTCGACCCCCCGATGTGTGGATATGTGTGTGCAGTGCATCGAGGCGAACCTAATCAGCACACCATGCGCAAAACTCGTCGGTGGTTAACTATCCGCACATTGGAATCAAATGAAAATTCCACCGGTGTGCGCAGGCGCGCTTTTCTTTCTCTCACGATTGCCGCGCATTTAGAATATAATAAAATGCATCATTTAATAGTGCGCGCACGCTGCTTAAGTGCACTGTGCGGCTGCCGTCGCCTTCGTCGCGTCGCGTCGTGTCGATTATACGATGATGCTTTATCGATCGGACCGCGCTTTTGCTCGGCGCGGAAAAAATGCGGAATTTTTATAGAATATGCCGCTGCCGCTGCTGTAGAGACGGCATATTTTACTATACATATTAGGCACTAGGCACTGCCTGCTGTCCGCGCCGCAGAATTGCAATCGTTGATGTATCAACGCACATAAACAACGCGCTTGCAAATTGCAATCATTCGATTTGAACGCGTGCAAATGATAAGTGATGGTATTCTATATGTAGTGTCACATTTTGTGCGCCGCGTACCTTCATCAAACGCTCGTTCGACCATCGGCGGAGGTCACGCAAGTACGTGGAACTTTTAAATGGACCTTTCACATTTAAATAATAGTTTTATGCATAATTATCAGCGCGCCGCCGTACGCACGTACGACCTCCTCTAATCTTCTTTAGGTGTAATAAGTAGTTTTGGATCCAACACACATACGCAGTTTTGAACGGCGCACACGCACGCACACACGCGCAACGTATTAACAAAATGTAGCGTTGTTTGCGTGAGGCGTACATGTAGATATCCATCTAAATCTGCTGTGCGTGTATGCGTGTGTGCAAGTGTTCGGCTCGCAGATGAGCTTCTTCTATTTGTGCCAATGGCTGTGCTGGACATGCACGATGGACGCTTCTCATCTCCTTGTTGCGCTTTTTCCTCATCTTCATCATCATCATCACCACCATGCATGGTGGTTCTCTTCGTCGGTTGCTTCTTCGCCCGCCTGCACGTCGTGGGCTTTTAAAGTGTTTAGCAACAAACAAGCGCGCATCGATGATGAATAACGCATCCGTGTGAGTACGCGACGAGCGTGCAAGCTTACGTTACTTACGTATGTGTGCATTAATGACCAATGGATGTGTTTTTATGAAAAAGCGCACCGTTCGGTCCCAGACAACACGATATATCATCATTTAATTGCTGTTCATTACAAATTTGCTTAAGCAAGTAGTACTTAATACACCTCTTAATACACTCGCGCGGTTTGCCCGATGGCGAAATCTATTTTCAGCCACCGTTAATGAAATCAACAATCAAACAAACCTTTCAAATAATGATTTTATCCTTTTTTTCAGGTTTTGGCTTTCTTAGTGTTATTTTTTTCATCGAAGAAAGTAATTTAAGTGCATTTCATTTGCTTAATGACTCAATCTTTGTCCTTGATAGAAGATAATCGCTAGCAAAACGTATCCGGAGGGTAGATATCTACTTAGCTCACTGATAATTTTGTGTGTGCGTACATTAATAGCGCCAGGAGTCGGCGTACAAAAAGTTTGTTTGTGTGGCGTTTATGCAGCGCGCGCACCGTCCATTAATGCATGCGCATGCATCACGCACGCGCATCAGCATCAGGCAGTGGCTGGCCGCAGCTGCATAAAAATCATTGTAATCAAAAGCGCATTTCCCACATTTGCGGCGGCAGGCAGCACACCGCCGCGCCGCACGCACACGTCTCTCCCATCCATCCTGAGCTGTCCATCCTGCCTGCCGTTCATCCATCTCCGTATCGACGCTTTTAATAATTAAACTAATGTGTGCGCCTCGCGATGCGAAATCTATCTCTAGAACCTATTGCTATTAACGCCTTGATAAGTGCGCGCACAGCCCGCCCGATAAACGTAATTATGATAACGTCCAGCGGTCCAACCGTTGAGCGTGCATATTTTATGCTAAACGTTAAAACTTCCCTTTTTTCCAGGAAAATTATATGAGATAAAACATTAGCTGGATAAATTTATAAAAGCTTTGCTTTAAATTTATTAAGCCAGGATAAATCAAAAGGGCTTATCTCATCGTATATTCCTACATCCCAGCATAGTAAATAGCCCAATCGACCGTCCCTTTTCGCGTATCCAGCTTTTTATCTTCCTGAAAGCGAAAAGAATGGCAAACACGACACAGCGCCAACAATAGCATCCATAAAATCTATGTTTATAGTCTATAAACAGCAATATATCTAAATCTTACGCGCAATCAGGACGCGCTGGCCCGTCGCAGGCAAGGATGAGCAATCGCATTATAAAGCGGAGCACGAACGCTGGGCTGCTGCGATGAAATATGCGCGCTTCGTTCGCAATTAAGCGATTACGGCTTTTGTTCTACGCGCGAGTACACGCCGTGTGTCTGTGCACGCACGTGTAGCTTAGCGATTCTGCAAGCACACAAGATACATAGTGACTACACAGTATCCCTAAACGCCTGCATGCACAGGGCACATGCATACCACTTTTATATGCACTGCGCGCACTGCTCGCTTACTTACACCATTCGGAATTGATTTATGCGAGCATAATAAGGAGCAACGCGCCGCATTATTATTTCTCATTGTAAGTGGTCCCATAACTCTTTGATTACATTATGGTAAGAAACACACACTCTTACACACAGTTGCACAGTCACCAGCATCGGATTTATGGCACGCCACGCACCGGCCGCGGCTAGAAAGTATTAATAATTTTATAAAATATTAATAATCGCTTTATCGCCGGTAGGAATCGGTGTGCGCACGGACGATGCGCGCACACATTGTGCGTGAGTGCTCCCTTGCTTCCTCCGTATGTGCTACAAAGACGAATGGAGCGTGTCGCCTGTAAACATGACATCTTATTTTTCTCCATTCCAAAATGTAACATTATAATACCTAATTCTATCTAGATTTAATTTCTTCATAACCAACTACTTCGATTCAAGTTTTTAGATAATGTCATTTCTGTTAAGCTAGTAAATTGGTGGCTTTATCATTGGAGGACGAATCAGATTTGCTGCGGAAGTGCCCACTTGAACGATGGTTTGCGGAAGGCGGCGGCAAATGAACAATGCGAACCGGGGGGACCACGCCCGCCGTTGTGCGCGCGCGCCAGACACAATCGCGACGCGCACGTCTGCGCTCGACGGCGGCGGCGCATAACAATACCCGTTGTCAGCGTGCGAACGCGCATTGTTGTGCGCACTTACCAATCCGCGCGCGCGCCCGCCGCCCCCGCACTCGGCGTGCGCCGCCGTTTAGCAGGCGGCAGCAATTGGACAGTTTTTCGCTGCGCGCGCGCGCCGCACGATTTCCCCTCGGGCTGGATAACAAAAGGCTGTGGCGTATCGGTTGCGCGCGCGCGTCTAATTGGACGCTCGCGCATTGTTCGCCGCGCGTACGTTTTATACGACAGCGCCGGAGTGAGTGTTAAGTAGCATGCGGTTGTTATTGGTCGGTTGGCGTGTTGCGTGCGGTATACTATAACTTACTCTTCCGGCGTTTTCGACGTGCACCGCGCGCACTCTTCACAATCACGTAAGGTGGAAGGATTTACTACAGGTGCAAGGTGCAAGGTGCACGCACGCAGAATAGACATGCGCGCACGATACGTGCACGTCATATCAAAATCGTATACGCCGTATCCTTTCATCCTTGATACGCGCCTTGTATTTAGGCATTTGATTTACCCATCTGGCGTGGCGCTGGCTGGATTAATGCGCGAGGCGTGAGGCGGTGAAGCTAGTTGCAGGTAAGCTCCATCGTGATGGAATAAACGCGCGACACGCATGGATTGACGAAAACACGCTTACATATGCGATGCCTGGAAATTTAATAAGTAATACGTCTTGCGCGCGTACAATTACAAGGAATTCGTTGTCGTGGTTTGCGTCGTGTTGCGTACGCGCTTACATACACAATCCACACTGGCTCGATCAACATCTCCCGCGCGGATGCTGTATAGAGTGCTGAAACACCGTTCCGCGCGTTATTTATATAAATATAATCCCGCCGAAGCTCGCGCGTATAGGTAAAACCTTTCAGATATCGAATAACACAGAGCATTAATTTTCTTCGAAGAGCTCTTGCTCGAGTCTCCTCTCGTATGTCAGCGAGATGGGCTCGTATCGAACTCGCGCAGAAACAGAGTACGTACACGCTAGTGTTGCAAGGATCGCGCAATTGCAAGTGATAAGATTTAATTTAATCTAATTAATAATCTTGGAACAAATTACTT
This sequence comes from Myllaena sp. GC000078, assembly GCA_030264135.1. Lineage (NCBI taxonomy): Eukaryota > Metazoa > Arthropoda > Insecta > Coleoptera > Staphylinidae > Myllaena > Myllaena sp. GC000078. The sequence goes on along the minus strand of JARJDR010005736.1, from coordinate 517 downwards.
GTACTTTGTCATAATTAATATGCTAATTAACTTAAATTTATGTTCAGTAGTAGGTATATTAATGTTATTTATCAATTTATAACAATTATCCATAATACTAAGGGTATGGTTTATATCAAAAAGATTATCCTGGAAGCTTTTGTAAAAGTTTACATTTTGATTTCCACGTCTCTGAATGGCAAGTATTAAATTGTGTGCTTGTGCTTTTACCTGTAATTAGAGTATCTTCTTGGGTACTGCTAAAGGACTCAACCAACTAGGTATTCATCCTCATAACATGTACATAGATAAAAACTTATTTTTATTTACCTACCTTATATATAAAATCTTCATATTTCGTTGAACAAATGATAATTTTCAAGTCATTGTTGTATGAAAATGACGTTAGCAATGCTGGAGATCACCGAATTAGGACACGGAATACCCATTTGCCTAGTTACACCCTGGTTATTATAAATTGGCCAGAATGTATCTCAACCTGTTTTATGAGGGGCTCACAATTTTTAGAATTAAAGAT
>JARJDR010005735.1:0-22504 GCA_030264135.1 Myllaena sp. GC000078 | reverse complement strand
GGCCGCTGCTTTCAGACTGTGGAGTCTATCAAATTACTTCCATCCCCTCAAGTCCATTATATTTGATTGCAACTTGATACTGTGCAGATTCCGCACATGAGCATCTGTCAATGACTCACATATCAATAGATAACAATTCAAATATAAATCACAGCAGAAAACTAGGCCCCAATGCATATGTATCAAGCAACCATTCGAAATCCATTTTCCAGGACTAAAGCGCCACGAAGCAAATGCGAAATTCGACAAAAAGAAAACTGGGGGAGAAGGAGGATTTATTTACGCACGTCATTCCGTTGCCTGATGGCGAGGTTGATTGCAGCGTCGGGAATAAACGCCACGGTCATGATAAATGCACGCGTAGAAGTCTCAGCGCGTATCCCAAAGCCGTTAAATTATCGCAATGTGTTGTGTGGCCACCGCGTTAGACGTGCTGCGGCGCATTAAAACCCGCTACGACCTTTCAAGATCGAGATGCGGCGGGCAAAACACGTGTGCACTCAAGGATTGGGGGCGTGCTCTCGTTCTCTCTGCATTTTTGCATGCTTCCCCTATAAATTGCTCGATTCGCACAAGTTTGCCTAATGCGCTTCTTCGCCGATCTGGTGTTTTACGCGACGAAGTGCCCGGGCAATGACTTATTTTTATAATGCGCCTTTGATATCGAATTTTCCGGCGGCGGGCGTCTTTGAAAGCGAAGCCAGTGCCAGCCATCACCACCACCGGTACCGCACGGGCTTTGAAAGAGACGGCGAACTGGGAAATAAGTTCCATTAATATTTGATGCTTAAGTTTCGCGTAAATGCAAAGTGGTTTCTTCTATGCGCCGGCGGACGGGGGGCGGCACGCGCGCGCGCCTTAAAGTTTCGATCCTTCGGCCACCCGCGCACACGGGCACGATGTGCGCTGGTGATGAAGGGATGAGGAGATGAAAGGCAGGCGCAAGATAGGAAGGTTCCCTCCACTTACCGCAGCGCCCAGTCAGCCCACATTCTGTAAAATTGACCGCAAACTTTACCTAATTTTAATGCTGGTTACACGCGGCCGGAACAAGCTCTGGCAAAGCCTTTATTCATGGAAACGCTATTTGAAATCATTGCTTGCAAACCCACGGCAAAATTTCATTACTTGTTCTTGGTATGGATTATTATGATTATTACTATTGCCGTGTATCGCAAATATCGTATTCATTTCGACATACCGCAACGAACGAAATCAACATCACGACTCAGCCGTCACAAAATGCTTTTAATCTCTCTAATTAATTAAATACGTTTTCGATTAGCTGTGTACACAAATCTATCCGGCGCACATCCATCGCCCGCGCACACACAATGGCGCCTCCTGTAGCGGGCGTTATGTCCTGGCTCCCAAGTGTACACGGCGCCAGGCAGGCAGCATTGTTGAATCAACCCGCTTTGCGCTTCCGCATCCAAACCCCGTACACACTACCATCCCACTCGTGCTGCCTCATTCGCATGGAAAATGATTAGCAATAATGGGTTGCGGTTTTGTTCCACGTGCGCTGTTGATTATCCTTTCAAACGTTAATTAGAAAATAAAATGCGATTCAATTATATCGAGTTCGCCCAGCAGATACGATTCCACTCTCCAGCAGCAGCACCGTTCGGCATTTGCATATTTTGATTTTGGCGTGCTCGGCGAAACAATTTACATTAAATTTGTATCGCCCGAAAACCCGCCTCTCGAAATCATTCGTGCGGCACCGCTAATAATATGTATGCGCAGCTCATAGACACTTCGGCGCGTTGAAATAGTGAAATTTGTGTACGCACTGAATGCCACCCCCTCCCTACCAGCAGCCGTCGTGCAAAAGTCATCATGTGCTCATCGAAGTTATGTGCACAAATCACCACCGCACCGTTGAGGACGACGGCGGAAAGCGGAAAATCACACACGCACAAAATCTGTAATAATATCGATGAGCGCCACGCGCGCGCCCCTCTAATGCGACGCATTACACTTGAACTTAAACCAATTAATGTTTAAGAGCATTAATTAGATCAATCAACGCGCCAAGTGGATATGGTTGGCATGGCGTTTTCGCCTCCCCGTCTCGTCCTTTCACCACACACGCGAGAAAGTCGCCGGATATACGCTCGCAAGCGCCGAAAAGCAACATACTGAAACACGAGTTGTACACAACTTGCGGCCATGCACAAGAACAATGGAAATTAATTAATGAGTAATTTTGCCTTGTGGATATACTAGTCAAGTGTGCAAGTCATTCGACGTAGGTATATTTCAAGTTTTGCTCGACCAACAAAGGTTTTGTGGGGGAAGAGAAGCAGCAGCCCACCATCATCATCATCATCATCATCATCAGTGCTGCGATCATGGTTTGTGGTCTGCTGCGGGTCTGGCGAATGGTTTTTGTTGCTCCTTGCGGAGTTTCCACCACGTGCCTATATACACTTTCGGGAAGGAAGCACGCTGGGGGAGGCTATGCTTTGATTATCTCGCATCAACGATGCCGTATTATAGTTTGCTTGATACATATCTCAGTTCCGGTGCGGCGGATGATATTGATATCTTTTATATCGCACAATAACTATTCCCTCGGAAATAGCGATAATTGGAGAGTGGCGTGTAAATTTTAATTACATACCATGGATCATATCAATTTGTGCGTCTACTATAGTTATTTATAATAGCGTTAATGAACATCTACATACTCACAATCTTCTCATTAAATCCATTAAATCTAAATCAACTTGGTAATGATGGCGGTGTAAATTTAGAGACGGTGAAATCAAGTAAAGCGATTGCAGTGTAATATAAAAGGACGAGGCAGCAAGGACGAAAAAAAAAACGTGAAGCGTTAGCAATCCAAGTTGGTGCTCTTTGACCCTTTATGGATGTGCCGGTGGTGGTCCATTCGCAACGATCGAAACGCGCTTGTTTTGCTCATTGGCGAAAGCGCCGCGCGTATTGCTTCCCCTCACTCCCCCGAGGCAAGGACTATACGACTATTGCTTTGCTGTTCGTTCGTTCGTTCGTTCGGTTAGCGATACACCCCTATCCTAGTGCTATCGTGTGCGAATCGTAGCCGCGCCGTGGCGGTTGGGGTAAAGCAATATAAGTTGGGTTCCGACCACATTTCGACCACGATCTAATGGTCGGCGAGTAGTAAAAACGTCCGCGCTACTATACCACAGCCAGCGCGCTGCTTTCGCGGCTCATAAAAATAAAACGAAATTAATGTGCTGTGTATTATTAATATAACCGCTTATTGTACTTTTATTCGCCTCGCCTTCACCGCTACCTCTTCGCCGCGTATTTCTCGCATTGGCCATCCCCCCAGAGACCCAGCGCGAACCGAGGATTCTTTTTATGCATCTTCGATACGCGAATAAAATCACCCGACGCACATAAAACGCCCACCAGCAGTTTGTAAATGTTTAATTTTATCGCCGCATTTCGATCATTTAAGTGATTTTTAATAACCGCAACAGCATCGATGCTTACCACAGCGTGACGAGGCGGGTTTAGCGTTTTTAATCAATGTGTACGGCTCCGTGACGGTTTGGCAAATCGTAAATTTCGAAAACAATGTTTTTCGTGCGATCGCTCTCCGCCGGTTGACTTTTGCTTTGGGGAAATTTATTGCGGCGAATTTATTGCGCCGACCGCATGTGTATTCGTACATATGTATGTACTCGCATGTATGTGCGAGACGAGCACGAGAGCACGACGACAAAAACGACAACGAATTGATTTGCGCGGTGCCAAAAGGCGGTCATGGAGGAGCGAATCATCAAAATGCAATACGTTTCGTGAAATGCATTGTGAATCAGGCGCGCGCGGCCGCATTCTTATTGCGTTTGCCTCGGGCTGCAAACTTTTCGCGAAGACAAGAAATGCTCGAGTTAAAAATATTTCATACGGTTTTTGTCCCTCCTGCCACCGCCTTGTCTCGTGCATTGGAAGATGGTTTGTGGATGTGAGTGGAAGACCTAGATAATAAGTATAACGATTCTGTGTTTGTTGAGCTGTAGCGTGTGGATGTGTGCAAGTGGATATTTTGCCAAAACATATTTACAATTTGTTGCACGCTGCTTATAAATTATTGTTCGTATGTGCAATTTATATCACGTCGCTGAGATAATGTGCGCAAAAGTGGTATATGTGGTGTATGGACGAATGCAGTACATATATTTTCTAAATTTGAGCAGAAATTTATTCTGAAAGATTAAACTCTTCGTGGAATAACAAAAATATTTTATAATAATCCTGATTTCTTTTTGTAGTATGGTGGGGAACACCGCATTCCGTGTTCATAAAATGTATACTTATACCACTCATCGCATTATGAGATTAACATTGCTTTTCCTACAAAAGAGAAAAAAAATACAAATATGACTAACAACATGGCACTGATCAGACAAACCGTGAATCCGAGCTCCAAAAAAGACAACTCTGAATTCTATTAATGACATGTATGTGACATTCATTATTATGGATTTATTAAATAAAAGCTATTTCACATGAATTTAGCATTACATACATAAATAAAGAGTCTCTCAAAAGTAACGCAAGATTTGAATTCACTAGAAAACACAGTTTTTAGTCTTTTATTGATTTTTTGTTGATTCATGAACTACATAAGATTATCTATGGAATAACACATAGTGCAAATTGGCTCCACATTTTTGTATGCGCATGAGCATAGTTTGAAAATTTTCATAAAATTTTGTGTTAATATGGCTGCGTTTTGTTAATCCAGTATTGAACCTTCTCCTTTGATGAACGAGTATTTATGGTCTTGTGATTTCAAAAAACCTGTAAAAAGAAATTTATTTGTGGGATTAAAGGAAGAGATTCAATGCTGCAAACGCTTCAACGCAAGGAAATTGAGCCATTCTCATGCGAAATGGTCTCGGCAAAATTCGACAAATTAGTGTATTTATGCAAAGCCTTGTGGAGACCCATTGCTCGATGTGTGGTCTCATACATAAAGCTAAAGCTATTTCATTAGCATTATGAATCAATAAAAAAATTAGAAAACTTGTGTTTTCTTTTAAATTGAAATCTCCGTTACATTAGGGCACCCTTTAGCTACGAGTATTAGGTAGGTATATTATTCGGATCAGCGCGAAATGTAAATAGGGAAAGAAATAAATAAATAAAAAATAACTTATGTCAAATCTTCGTTGAAAATTATGACAATATTGCAAGTTGCAGTAACATATTGGTTTATTGATAATATGTACACATAAGTACATTTCAATCATATTGTTCTTTTTTGTACTTCATTTAATAAAGCAACTGTATGTATTTAACTGTACAATAATACCAGATTCGCTATCAAAGCAATTAGGTAATTATTAAATTTTATTGAATGTGGTTACAATTAACCTAAATATTATATGCAATAACAGACCACTTCATTTAAAGTTTATATTATGAATTTGGATTACAATCGGCATAACGGGGTTGTTAAATGAACGCCTGTAATCTATAACACATCTAATTGACATCTAAGTAATAGATACACCATGAATAATATCTCAACCAAACCGTCTAGACACAGATTGTACAATCGCTTTTTGCCAAGCTCTTGCGTTGCCACCCGACACAAAACTATTTTTAACAAATTCATGAATATTCAACAACCACGCGTAACAACCACCACGGATATTAATAACAATTATAAACTAACAAATTTACACAAATACCAGCGAATTAACTTGCGTTGCGTTGCGTCGCCCATCGACGACAGCTTCAGTAATTTAACGCCCGGCAGCTTAGCAGCGCGAGTCGATCGTCGGGATGGGGAAAGGGGTAGTAGCATTATTGGATCGTGCCGCCGCCACCCTCCAAACAATCGTATACCACTCGAAAATGTACGGCGCAGCATCGGCGGGCGGGCGGGCGACGGCATTAAAACTTATTTATGCTTTCTGATAACTTTCGTCGCGTTCGCGCTCCCGCCCGCCCACGCTTCCAATCGATAATGGACATCGGGGATCATAATGCTGGAATTGATGATGGTGGTCACGGTTCTTTTTCTCTCAGTGCGCGGCGCGCGTGCAAAAGGCGGTCTCGCGCGCGCGCTATCGTAATTTCACCGCCTCCAGCAGCGCGCAAAATACCCACTATGCGCTTGCACATAGTGCGAGACGCGTCGCTGATATTATCGTACGGGATCGAGGGCGGGTGGTAAGTGTACAAATGCATTCTTCAAGCCGATAGCGCTTCTTTATGCTCGTTCAAAAGGGGTCAAGAACGAAAAAACGAGTCTCGTTACTTAATGTAAATAATCTGTAAAACGTGTTTTGGGGAAGTCTAGACGAATCGCAATAAACTTCGGTTGGGGTTATAAATAGTGTTGGAGATGTGATTTTGTGATTTTAGATAATCTCAATTTATTTCTTGCTGTTTCAGTGTAGTGAAAATTTAAGTAAGTTAAAATTAATTATTTACGTTTTCCTATACATAGTTATTTTACAAGTTGCCGTTTTGCATAATTTATCTCGTGGTTAAAAGTCTCTTAATTCTAAAGAAGTTACTACCTAGCAAACTTTGCAGAACACCAAGTCTAAAAATTATATTAACAAGTGCTTGGGTATAAAAATCATAACACTGATGAAATACAGAAGGAAAAGACAAAACCAGTAAACATTTAATAAAAGTGAACACAAGAGGCTTTCGAGAAGGGGTCTAGACTGAAGCAATTTGGCGAGCACGACGAAAAAGGAATGCGCGCTAGCGCTGAATGGCCGCTAAGTGCGCCCAATCAAATCAGAAGCAGTGCCGAGAGTGGCGAGCAAGCCACACTATTTTCGCTCCACGCTCCAAAATCATCTCGGTTTTGCGGTGGTGGCGCCGTCGCGTCGGAGCTACCGTTGTATACGCAAAAAATTGCCAACGTCAAAAAGGCGACACGACGCGACGTGCTGGCAAAGATCAGAGCAGCACGAAAAGAATTTTAGCGCACAGCCGCATACTAATTCGATTGATTTTCGATATCTTTACCTCCCTTCCCTCTGTGGTGTGCAGCTACCAGCCGGCTTTAATTCACTCTCCCCTCACTTTGTCGCGATTTCGCTTTATTTTCATTTTTGCAATTTTCGACCTTGGCTATAAAATAATTAAAAGTGTCCGCGTCGTTTCCGCTTTAGCCGGAACGACATTTTTAATGCGCGGCAATCCCGTTCGGAATGGGGTCGAGGCGCGGTGTGGGGGGCGGGTATGGTAATATGAAAATTTTTCGAACGCCAGCTAGCAGCTATCGTTACGTTAAGTATGACACGTGTTGCATGTCCGTTTTCATTCACTCCCAAGGCTATATCGCACTGCCCCAGTTGAAAGGCGCGCACGCAGGTCGGGCGGGAGTGGTTTGCGATTTTAATATATAAAAGTCTTAAACCCGTCTGCGTAAAATTACCAGCGGAAATGAGGTGTTGAGGGTCATTTCCATGAAAACACAAGTATGCTGCGGGGACGCGTGCTGCGAATGCACACCGCCTACCTTTTTTCCACCGGCAACGCCGACGCCGGAAAACATTGCCTGTTCGCTCGTTCCGCCTCGGCTCTATTACAAATTTTCATTTTTAATTAGCATGCTCGACGCGACGCTATAAGTCGTGTCGAAATGCGCACGCTGGCCGTCGGGCGTCGGGCGTCGGGCGGCGCGGAGAGTTTACTGCGCAAAGTAAGTAGGTGGAAAAAAGCTGAGAGAAATCATAAAGCGCGCGCCGTAATTGAGAGCTACGCGGCCGGGTGGCGTACGTGCGGCGTGAAAATCTACCCCTCACCCCCTACTCTCTTTTTAATTAAAAAAATGTTAGTACTGTGCCAGATTCTACAATGCAACCAGCATATCATAGTCATTGAAGTAGGCATGAAAAGTTTATTGAAAATAAGGATGTATATTTAAAAAGGACCCAAAAATTGAATAAAATTGTGTCCCAATCAATTTCCCGCAAGCTCGTTTGTATGCTACTCAAATTCTATTTCACCCTTTGTTCTGCCAGCGGTGAACGCAGAAACGAATTAGTTAAACCGGCGACCAATAATCGTGTTCAATAATTAAATATGATCACCGGCGGCGTTTTTACGTTTTTTTTTTCTCTCTCCGCGCGCTCCACGTTTTATACCTTCCTCCACCCCCGCGCCATCACTGCCCGATTTGTAGCATTGTCACCCGGGGTGAGTGAGAGCTCGTCGCAGCAATTTCACATCCGCAAAAACCGCCCCGGCTGTACAACAACACGGCGTTTACGCGCGCGGATTTTGTCGCTCGTAAATAAAGATGATAACGATTCCGGGCGGCGCTCCTGAGCGCGCCTCTCTGCTACACGCGCGATACTTCCACATCGGATGCTTCCAGGTTCACCATAAATGACTACACACTACGTTCGCGTGGGGTGTGTGTATATTATGTTGGTGGGCGCCCACGCATCAACATTGCACTCGCGCGCGCGTTTTTCGAGTGACTACTACTATGTGTCGCCGCCGCGGCTATATTGCCGAACCGGAAGTGTTTGATGCACGGTTTGTGTGCGTATACGTGCGTGCGAGCGTGTGCTTGCCAGAGGTGTGAACAGCCCTTACGCGCCGCACTGTTTATGTGGGCGTGTGATTTGTCGCAATGTGGATGGAAGACTACGCCGCGCGCCCGCATTTCCTATTTATTTTATTTCTCGCCACCCCTTCCGCCGCCAGCAGTGGCGCTTCGAATAAATAAAATTTATTATTACTCCGCGCTAGTTGTATTTACTTATACGTTGTTTCATTCGATTGCCACCCACACACTCTCACACTTTCCATCCGCACGGAGAATACGTGTTGGTTAGTTTCGGCTCTTCGACTCTTCAAGTAATGCGCTAGTAGCAAAATCGATATACAGCACTCTTGATGCGGAAGAAACGACCCACGACTCAAGTGCTGCGAAGAAAAATGGTAAAAACTCCCGGCGCGCGCGCTCCCGTTCGCTGGCAGGAAATTAGTACGTAACAAACGTCAATTGCATAAATTTGGAATAAATTGAAACAGGACTGCCTGCCTGCCTGCCTTTTGCTGGCGCTGCTGTCTGCTCTTCATCGTTTCCCTCCCGCAATTTGAAATTTTTATGTTTCGTTTTAATCTATCCCTCAGTGCGCTCTCACTGCGCTCATATTGATTTTTCTTATTTCATGTCATTACAGGACTGCAACAGTACAAAGTGCTGGAAGAGGGAAATTATATTGCACCTTGACTGGCGCGGAAATGGGTATTTTTTTCGCTTTGTGTCTTTGTACAAAATTGCACTTTAATTTTTCATTTAAATTGACTTTATGAGTAAATAAACACTAGCAATATCTAGGCGGGGTAAAATCACAGCCTTGCAAGCACACAGGTGAACTGATTAAATAACACTGAGTGCAAGCCGTGAGAATCCTGTCGGCATCCTTTTTTGAGGCAGCCGCATTTTCCGAGCACGTACAACAACCGTGGACCGTGGCGCGCCACCGCCGCCGCTCTGCTCTGCGGTAACACTTCGTTTAACACTTTATAGATAGTGACGTGCATTATGTTCGTTTCCGGTGTTTTCTTATAATAAAAAAAGCACTCGACTTTGTACGACATTAGAACGACGGAGGCGTTGGTTGCCGGCGTGAGGACCTTGGGATTTTATTGTAGTTTTTCGAAAATCCGCGCACGTATTGGAAGTAAATAGGCAATCTGTGAGTGCGGCCTCGTCGTTGGCTCGAAGACCGATTGGAAAACGAGCAATCGTTACTACATTTTATATAAGCGCAGCTTCAACCGATATTTTTGGTTCGCAGCCCATGGGGCGGCGAAATGGTTTTCATTCGGTGTGCGACGCCGCTTAAACTACAGTTTTGCCCCACATCTTTAGAATGTGTGCATGGCCGCCAGGATTCAACACGAAAAACGAACAATTGCGCAGCGTAAAATGCGAAATCTCTCATGCCGAACACCCGCCCCAACCCAAATAATATTGGGCGGCATAAGTAATTTCCATTCGCCCGGTTATTTTCTTAATTTCCCCAAAGAGCGCAAACAACGCATTAAGTAAATGCCTGATAAAAAGCCGTTTGCATTAGGCGCCCGCGCCCGTCTTGAATCATTTATAACTTGGTGCTGCGACGTGACAGCTGATCACGTTTCCCGCTTGCTGCGAAAACGTGACAAAAACTCTTCGTGCCGAAATTGTCAGGTATAGCGGCCAGCATTCCCAGCGTCAACATTAAGCGCCACCCAATCCGCCACCGCCGCGCCGGTGGCGCTTTGTTTTGTTTGTTTAAGTGGGTTTTTGTTTGCGCATGATTAACTCGAAATCTGTTTCGGATGGATTTGCGCACAATGACTGCCGACATCAAATTTACAAACGTCTAATCAGTCGTCGCGACATCGCATGTGCCAAATGATATAAAGAAGTCGCCGTCCAAATATTAAAGGGTGTAAAATGCGCGCAACAATTTGCAAAGCCAGCATTTTTTATGCGCCAAGTGCAATCGAGCTCTATGAATGGGGCGCTCAACGTTTCAAGCTTTGAACTTTAATTAAGTAAATTCCCAGGGCGGTGCGTTTATAAATGGATGGGATAGAGGCGAGCTCATTAACCCGGAAAAAGCTAGGATAACTGTGCATTACAGGGTATAAGAGAAGGAAAAGAGTGCAAACGGGAGCGCACTGGACACATGGTTGGGTAATCCGATGCTCGTTGAAAAAAACGCCAACGCTCGCGGGACTTAACGGTATTAAGTGTTCGCTGCCATAATTTCATTTATCCTCTATATGAACTTAGGCGTTTTTAATGCGGGCGATTATCAATGCGACGGCATTGCAATTAAATGTGGAACACAAACAATTCCGAATTACCTTATGGGTAATTTAATTATCGTCGGGATGCGCGAGAGTCTATTAGCGCATTAATGCATTACGCGAGTTAATATCAAATCAGATCATTGTCTCCTGCAGATATGAGATAACAGCGCCGCTGCCTAACGTTATAATGCACCTGCGTGCATATATGCGGATCCTATTGCTTTTGAAACTTACTCCCGCCCCGCCGGCGGCTGTACGGTTATGTAACTTAATTAGGCGTCGTTAATTATCGGGCGGCGGGCAAATTGCATATTGGCTGCATGCAATAAACTTGTACCATCGCTGCATTCTGTGTGACACACTAGTGTACAGTTTGCAGCTCACATAAATATTAATACATGTTTACATCCGGCGGGCGGGACAAATTGAGGTGAAATAAAATAAATATTATGTGGAACAGTTCGAAATTCATCATAAAAGCATAAGTTTACCGAGAAAATTGCTCGGCATCTGCTTTAATTATGTGGCTCAAGTGTTATTGTAACCACTCGAAGAAACTTTGTCTAGTAGACGCAAAATACATAATTCGAGTTCAAGATGTATGTACACACGCGCAAAAGTCATCATGCTACACGACGCACAACGCGTTCACTTCAACGAACTTGAATTAGTTATGAGGTGCAATGTAACACGACTACACCTACTACTCTTTCATGCCAGTTACAATGCACGCATTGATGTCTTGAGCGCACTTGCGTAAAGTGCGCAATTCAAAATTCGCCGTTTTGAGAACGCAGGACTATTGAGTTGGAGCGCGTAATAATTGCGGTGCGGTGGGGGTGAAAAGGATATTTTCAATTTCAACCTGTTTGAATTGAAATGGAGCAAACGTTCATTTGCAATTCGTTATCGGACAAATGCTGAGCGCGGGAAAACGTAAAAATTGCGGGCTAATTAATACGAACTTTACGCTGCGCAAACTTTCGGGCTTTCCAATTAAAAACTGCGCCGTGATATGTAAAGTTAAACCGGTCGCGTCGGTGCTGCGGCGGGCGCAGCGATAATTGCAACTCGTTGAGTTTCTTAAGAATCTAATATGCAAATGCAGTGGGTTTTGAAATTGTAACAAAATTATCATCTATACTATTTAATTTTAGCACCCAGCAAGCACCTGCATTCGGAGAGGTGGTGACAATTCATTCCAGTGGCAAAAACGACACTAATTTGCGCTTCCAATTTGTCGTCGTCGCCCGTTGCGCGTCGTCGTTCGGAAAATAAGTTGGCTGCTTTTCATTCAATGCACGCCGCCTCTTCTTGTTGCTGCAGTGCGCGCCGCTTGCGCTACTCTTACTACTAGAGCTAACTGGTTACAAATTATGATGAGCACTAAAATTTAACGGCCCAAAAGTTCCAATATAAATTACGCAACGGCGAAAGTTGCTAATTAGAATTTTAATGAAATCAAATTTAGAGTGCAAGTTTGCGCGCGGTACGCAAGCGACATAAAAGTGTGCCGATGGCTCGGCGGTGCGGCGGCATTGGGGTATATAATTGCATGCACGAGCTCGCGCGTTCGCTCGTTCATTTTCAAAGGACGCACACATACAATCGGTTATTATAGTTTTTAGCCCTCATCGGAAACTCATCAATAAAAGAGCGTCGCTCGTATGTGTGTGCCGCAGGGAGTGCGCAAGCTTTATCGCCAAGTGCATAGTTTAAAGGCCATAATAACAAAAGTTAATTTTCCTTTGACGATTAATCAAAAAGTTGCCGAAACGTCGCCGTAATTGATGGTTGCCGTTCTGCGTGGTAGGCTCACGAGCGGCACACCTGGAAATGCTTTATAATCACACGCGATATTACTTACTATCGATTGACGCGATTTATTAATGTGCGGCGCCGATTTGAATTTCATGCCTCTTGTGTTGAAACTTTTCCGTGTGCGGAATTGATTTCATTTTTATGAGCCATAAATAATGTATAATATCAACTTGAGTTTCACATTTTAATTGGTGTAACGTTGAAAACATAGAGTTAGCGCATTGAATACACGCTAAGCTAGTGGCGCGTGAGCGCAGCAGAAAAGGGGGTAGAAGATGCGTCCATTTGCAATCTGCAATAGCTATTATGCATCGTCGCCTGAAGTTGCGGCTGCGGCGCAGTGTGCATATTCATGAAGTTGGTCACGTACGTTTTCGGATAATCGGATTTCGTACGATAATCGCAATATTTCGAACTCATGCAAGCTAGCAAGCAAGGAAGGCATATGCATAAGTTTGGTCTGCGTTCAACGCTAAACGTATGCAGCAGTCGCTTATCAGATAGCCACATGGATATCCTTCCTTAAAAGGAATTTAAAATTACGCCCCTCCTCCCTCCACCCTCTTCCCTTCCCCTCTCTTGCACTAAAAATAACAATCTCTCAAAATTGAAAGCGCGCGCGCACAAAACCCTCTCATGTGTTCGCGCATGCTGCAAGAGGTGCGCGCTACAAAAAGAATGAATGTGGACCACTGATTCTATTGTGCTCGTCGCCAGGATTTATCGTACTCCTTTTCCACTCCCGCCAGCCGCCGTCGATAGCAACGGCATAAAGGACGCAATAAAAACAAAAGAGTCACGAGCAGCAAAAGCCATAAAAAGTCGTTACTCGCGCGCCTACATCCCCGCGTGCGACAGTCGAGTGGAGGGTAATAAGATGTTTAGACGCGTCTCCCAGGCCGAAGTCGAACGTTTATAGATTATGCAAACAAATAGGGAAGTTTCGAATGAATATTTTATATGCACTGCGAGTGGGTGTGCGCCAACGAATGGGTTTCGATAAATACAACCGAGATTTCCTATTCGGATGGTAAGATCAAAGGCTCATCGGCGGTTTTCTCTGCTCATCGCTCTGTGCGCCTTTTCGCGTCCTTCCCGGTAATACCACACGTGCCTTTCAGCTATTATACGTCTCTCTCCCGCTGTCATGCAGAAACCGAAATGCGTAAATAATCTAAATAATTTATGCATTCAAGCGCTGAGTAATAAAAATGTTGTGCGAAAGATCAATAACAGATTGGGATGAAATTAATATACATCCATGTTCGCATCTATCAATTGCGAGCGGGAGGAAAAAAGGACCAAATTACAGGATTTCGACGCTTGGAATCGTATGGCTTTCGCGCAGAAAATTGCCATTTTCGCATGTGCGAAGCGGTGGTGTCTGTAGTAAGAGATGGGCTTTGCTACTGATATAATACATGTAATTTCGAGGGACGGCGCGAATATTGGGGGCGGCTTTCGGCCGACATAAAGTATATCTATATGGCTCAACCGGTAGACACAAGCCAGTTGCTTATTCCCTCTCTTCACCCTGTCGAATCCTGTTGCTGCGCTGTCTGCCTCCACCCGAAAAACGCATCACATTGAATGGGTATATATACCACACCCGAAATGCGTATGAATAAGTTTCATCAGTGGCGCAATTTAAAGGGACGTACGCATATAGTAGGTATATTTACACTACATAGATTCAAGTAAAAGAAAATATGCATCAATAAATCCTCCTTTATTACCTACGCACATCTGTAGTAGGTACGTTGTTAAATAGTTTAATTTAACAATTGTTTCAAGGTGTAAAACAGATGCCATCTGACCTAAATATGCGTTGTGCATGCGGTGGCAAACTTCAAATGATATTTGTACGGCTGCTGCGTTTAAGTTTGCTTGCGGTGAACTCTGAAATCGGATTGCAGCCGATAGGTATATAAGACGATTAAAATGTTCCCTTCCTCGCAGGCGCACACAGGTGAGGTGAAATGTATTGTACCTATACGTATCCATGAGTATACACTTGCGTTGATGTCGCCATAGTATTTATCGAATTCTACATCAGGCCATTAAAAAGCGTTGCAACACAAGGTTTCGCAACCTATAGTTATACCGACATATTGATGAAATTATCCCATTACAAAGCCTACCCCTTGAATCGATATGGTAATCACCACATACTAGACTAGTTGGCAAAGAATTTGAGCACGTTATTAATCAATCGTCTGTCATGGAAACTATTAAATAAGTTACCAACGATGGACGTAAATTTTCTTAAATTTCAATAAATGCTCGCTCGCCAGATAGTGCACTCGCGCATGGGCTGCGGGCAATTCCATCGAAATTGCGTACTTAGCCACTTGCGAATAATTTATGACATCCTCGAATATCTCTAAGTTGGACTATGTGTGCGTGGGTGTCTTCCAGCACTAGATAGAGAGCATATTGCAGATAAAAGTTGGTGGCTGGGTGGCGCCGGCGCCGCCGATAGGAATAGGGAGACACAATCCGCAACGTTAACTTTGGTGCGGCGCGTGAACACGTCGACATTGTACACTCGCATATTTAAATTATATGCGTAATTAATTAGATCGCAGCCGCGAAAAGTTTCCACAACGTGCTGTTTGACTCCTTTGCAGAAACAAAATTATGGTAACGAGTAGTGACGGGTCGTCCTTCATCATAGATAGTCTTTTATTAAAAAGGGTACCTATCATATAAAGATTTAAATTCAATCCTTTATTCTTTGCAATTGATTCAGCACCCGTCCAATTGCAAATTCGCCAATATGGTTGCGGGCCGTGCACGTGCAAGAAAGGGGTGCTCGACCCCTTTATTGCCGTCGTAATGTCTCCCCCACCGAATGTGTGCGAAATTATTCAATGCGAGCGCTTTCAATGTGTCGGAGTTTAGTGCGTTCAGCATTTGCGGTTTGCGTTCTCAAACAAAATAAACAAACACATTGGCGAAGCTGCTTCGAGGTGGAAGCGCGCTGGATATGCGAATGTTGCGCGCGAAACGAATGAATTGGGTCTTAAATTGTTTAGGGAAACTTTGTCTAAACAATTGCTCGCGGCCATCAAGTAATCAAATGAATTTATTCGCAATAAACGGAACATCAACTGAGGAGCGAGTTCATGGTTCTTTGCGCACATTTGTTTCGCATAGATAAATTCGCAATTTATTGGGAAATGCTATCAAAATATATTCTTGGCAGTACATCAACAATTTCATTGAATAATGGCTAGAGCAGGATTCGTTGTAAACACAAAACTAGAAACAAAACCGGGAAAATCTAGGAAACGAAATGAGATTACTGTATTCTGTTTCAATCGATATGATCTTAAATTTGTATCAAATGCAATTATTCCTTTAATTAACGCATAAAAATAGGCGCATGAACAAGTGTTAACATAACATGTTTATGAATGTACATTTTGCACAAATGCTTCACTATTATTAATGTGTATGTTTATAGTTGTCGTATACATCGGGGTCATAGGTGCAAACAGACCCATTCTATTGTTGACAATTAATGTAATGCGAAATTATCCGAGTATTTGCTCCCATTGCGCGCGCAACAACGAGAATTATTTAATACCTTGTATGCGTGCAATTAGCCGCGCGTTGGCTTATTGCTAATGTGTTCATTAGCAAAATTACATCGTTGCCCTCTATTAGGTTATTGTTTATATCATTATTACGCACTAATCACTGCTGACCATTAAAAAATTCCCCTAACCCCCCGATATTAATTTCGACCGCGTCTAATTAAATTTGCGCAATTTCATGGTAATATTGCAACCAATATTACATGTTATCCTTTATAACATCAAAATCTTGTTTATTTTCCTTCGAAATTATTGTGCATTGTGTACGTTTACTGTTCAGGGAGGCGGCAAAAGTTGTGTGTATATGTGCTCGCAATTAAAACTTTGTTAATGGACCTTTCAAAGTCAAGTTTAAATACATCATATTAACAACGCACAACACTTTCGCGGTGCCTCCATTATCACAAAGAACAACATTAATTTGTTAAAAATAAATCCTCTTCTTTATCTTAAATATATTATCAAAAACAAACGCTAATCCCGAAAAAATATATTAATAAATTATTTTTCGCAGATTGCGGATTTCAAAAAAGGGCATCAGAGAATGTGTATTACAACGTGAAAAACAGGATCATCTCTCCAAGAGGTAGAAGAAAGATAGGGAGTGGCGCATTTTTATCGAAAAGTTTCAGCAATGAAATTTTGCAAACGCAAATCGAAAACGCATCTTATGACGACGCCACCGAATGGGCGCGCAGAGCTCTTTGGTAGTAAAATTACGTCAAACCGGGAGGAAGAAGAAGGGAGGAAATGGCCGACATGGCGCTGTTTAAATCTTATATCATGTTTTACAAGATTATGCAAGCCATACAAGAATATCTAATACAGCCTACCCATCGCTAAATATGCCTACCGGCGGCGGCGTCGACGAGCAAAATGTGGAGCGACCTAAAGAAATCTGTGCAAACAAAATACGTACAAAACTCATAAAATTCTTAAAATTTACACGAGTGCGGGTGATTGTGAAAGTAATTTATCATGTTTGCAAGGTGACAGAAAACAACAGGATAGCATGCGGCGTAGTTCTCTCCAAGGTAGTAAAACTAAAACAATAATTAAAACATTTCCATTTCCTCGGGAGTCGAGCTTGAATAAGTTGGCGCTGTACAACATAGACGGACTTTTACACTTCCTCTCCTCTCATGACTTTGCTAACTACGTTTACACCTTTTCGCCTCGTCCGTCCGTCCCGCACTCCCCAACGGTGTGCATAACATTTTTCCGCGCTATTTGTGCTAACGGCACATTTTTTACACTGTCAACTAACAAACAGTTCACTCCTTCCTCTCTCTACGGCGCAAGGCTGCAAGAGCCAAGTTTCTCGCGTGGTGCGAAACTTTCGACACTGCTTTTATTTTTTTATGTGTCCGCCGCTCTGTGTGTTGTTGCGTTCGTTTTTCTGTTTGCTCGATGTCGTGTCGTGCGCGAGAAAAATGCATACTTTCCCGACAAGTGAGCTGTATGCTGCTCCGTTTTCTGCACCCTGCGCCCACCCGAGTATACACAGTACACTACTAAAACTAGTTTTGCACGAGGAGAGAGGGATTGATAAAAAGTCGGACAAATGAGAAAGTGCAATGCAGTCCACCCGCCGCCGCTTGGATGCTGGACGCTCGCCAAATGTATATTACGTCTCCGCTCGCACCCCCGCTCACTCGATAGTGTGCAATATTTATGATATTTTAACCAAATAATTTGTGTGGAATGAAACTATGATTTTATTGAATCGAACGCCTTATTGTTGTTTTTCTTAAATTCAACTTCTGCTGCTTGTAAGCTATAAAGAGTGCTTTTTAGGGTTCAAGACTAAAAAAACACATCATTAAATAGATAGATGTATGCTGTTTGCGCAAACTGAAAAGATTTATAGGTGGAAAAGGCGGAAAATGTTTATTGAGTCGCAGAGTTATAAATATTTTACGTAAGTGCATAAACGAAATAAAATATTTATATCTGTGCCAAGTAGCGCAAAAATCGTGGAATCGTAACGATTACGCAAGCTCGTATATCGTCCAGGGCGTCGAGAGATAGATATAGAAAAACAGCAGTTCTATATATACATATTTTTTTGTTGAATTTATGCGTTTTCTTATAACAGCAGCCAAGGCGCGGCGCGGCGTTTACTTTAGCGCCCGCGCGCGCACGCGCACCCGCTCGTGCTCCACGCGTTTTGTAAATCAAATTTTAGATGTTCTCCACCCGCCTGTCCCACACCCGCATGATCGTATTCCTGGAATATGTTTGCGTGGAAGAATAAGCAAAGCGCTTAGTTCAACATTTAATATTTGCATTTCAATTTGAGCGCACGCAAAAAACAATTAACGGCCAAAAGATAAGGGACGGCCAGAGGTGGCCCCGAGAAATAAATTATAGCGACGACGGTGCAATAAATTTCTTGAAGAAAATTAGTCATGTGATGGCTTTCGAAGAGCGGTGGTCGCTGTGCGTTCGTACACATAGCGGCAACAAGCAGTATAAGGAAATAAAACGCGCGCCAAATGGCATTCTCGAAACGTTAGTTACGACATATAATAAAAAATGCACCCTTTTTATAGTCGCGCTTCGAATGATATACATATTCGGCGTTTAATCCCGGGAAACGTTACACCGCACGGTTATCGCCGTTATCTTTATCGTCCTCCTCCTCCTCCTGAAAAGCTACCAGGGGTCGCAAATGCCCGCGTCTTCATAAAGTTATTTTCCTTTCGTTGTTTGCTCAATTCCAACATTATTCTTCGGGCGGCGGGAGCAGCGCAAACAGATCAACAACACCTCCACCAAAGGCGCCACACACAACACACAATAATAGCGCGCCGACCACAAATACACAAACCGACCAACGCGCGGGCGGCGAAGGTCACCTAACTAAATATTTGTACGAGATATTTCCGCTTCCGTGTAGTAGGCAAATGCGCCAGCGTCGCATATAAATATTTCAATTTTGTTTTTGACCTGTTCAAATTCGCTTACGGACAAAACGTGCGTGAGTGACCCAAATCAAACAGCCATAACTCGGGAATAAAGCCGATGGCCTGAGTTTTGGGGTGGATCGAGAGGAATGGACGGGGAAAAATGCGGCGAGTGAGCAACAGGACCATGGGGCACTTTATTTGCTGCTGCACAAGATTTATTTAAAAAATTAGAAAACCCGACACGTTTTTCCACCCGCCGTGTTCCCCGGCACGACTTCTTTCCTAGCCTACGAGGGAGGTCCTTGTGCATACACCCACACCCACACACGCAGCGAGAATGCTGTCACCCTGAATTCCGTTATCTCCGCCGACGAAACACAGTCATGCTGCTGTCGTGTCCACACGCAAGAAGTCGCCCCTTGCGCGCGGGGGCGGGCTAAAAATGAAGAATGCGTAACGGAATTTTCGGTTCGTGCGCTATCCATTCGCGTCGCGTACACGTGCAGCACGAACAAAGTGTGTGCGTGAGCGTGTGCCCCGAAAAAGGATAATTCTCCCTCTTCGCTCGGACTCGCAATGTGCCCGCATTTGCCCATTCTTCCGGTGTTCGTTCCTCCGCTCCGGTTCGAAATGTCGCCCCGTTCTATGGGAATTCGAACGAGTTGGGACAACGAGCATCGATTACTTCTTACGAATGCTATATAGGGTACGCTCAACCAAGTGAATTGATCCTTTCATTTTATTATTTCTATTTTTCATTGACGTAACGCATTACAAATTTAAAGTAACCGCGTTGCATCTGTTTTGCACAAGAATATTATATAATTTCGCGGTAAACTTAATGGTTCTTTGTGTTTAATTTGAGAATGCCATCGACGCGTGCGATTTTATGCAAACACTGTGTAGGCAAAAGGTCGTTCGCGTTGTAGATGGAGAATCGCAAGGATTTAGACTGATTGGAAACGCGTCCCTTGTCCGCAAACAACTTATTTACATCGGGACACCTTTTCTCTCTGCGCGTGCGATCCTCGTTCACGGACTATCTTCCATGCCGTCTCGCCAACACAAATATCCCCCTCAATCCCAACCACCCTATGCGTTTTGGAGTGTGTGTGCCCGGGGTAAGAGTCAAGAGAGAAGAAGACTAACGGATAGTCGTGGGAAAAATTTATCGTCTGCGAATATATGCCGACGGGGTGTAAAAATGCGCAAAAGCGCGCGCGAGCTAAGACAAAGCCGGAAGCACACGCCTTTCTTGTGTGCGGTGCGTCGACGTCCCGACCGGATAGAATTTACGTACCCGAACTAAGTAAATTATAGTTGGCCATATCATCCGTTGAGAAACTACCTCTTTCTTTCCGCCATAATTTCTACAAATCTGATTTTATTTTCATGCTGGTATGCATTTTACACGTAATGCGCAATCGAAAGGCGGACGGAACCGATTGCATGTGAAAGCGATATGCTAATGTGCAATATTACTTAGCCGGTAATCACATTTGCCATAATGATTTTATTAAAGCGGACATATTCTGTCCGTAAGTATAACCGTGCCCTACTGGCGGCGATATAAAATGCGTCCTGTTCTTCTTCGGCTGCCGGCGGGGGCGGCGGTGGCACGCTGCTGATATGGCATTTATATTAACGTCAATGCGCCGAAGTGCGCGTGCGAGAAGCGAGGATAGTGCGCGTTTCGCATTTATAGCTGGCACGATCGGAATGCATCAGCGCGCGCGCGCGCGGATTCATGCGACACGTCCAATAAATGCGATGAAAACGTCACGCGATCGTTTCGCATGTCATCGATTGTTCAATTCGCGGCAGTCGCATGCGCTGCCGCTGGGCTGCCTGTCACATTGCACGCCCTGAAGAGGACTTAACCGGATTTCACTCTTGAAAAGCAATCTTTTCTCCCGCGTTTCTCCTCGCTATAATTAAATTGTCAACCGATAACCATTTTAACCAAAATGTTGTTTCAATTCATAAACATGTATCTTGCCAAATGAACTAACTACAAAGAATATAGATATCCACTGCAAGTCTTTGTCGTAGCGGTTGGAATTGTTACGCTCAAAGTTTGCTGCCTGCCATAATGGCGCTGAAACTTATTTATGTGTGCCGGGTAGCGTCCATTCGTTTGCGTGGCATGGCGTGTAACGATACAATCGTAAAATGCTCCCGCGTACATAAGCCAACACACATCCAACCGCCACACATCTCTCGCATTGCCCGATTGTGCACAAATCTTCTGTTGCGCGCGCGAGCGACAAAAAATCGCGCGCTGCTCTCGTCGTCGCGTGCTAATGTCGCATTTACGCGCGCCGCATTCGCAATCTACTTTTATGTTGAATCGCGCGCGCGCGCATTTTGGGCGATATGAACGAGTGTAGGCACGCAGCGTAGGACACTGTTGAATAGGACACTTTGTTGTCACAATAAGAGAGCCGTTTTGTGTTCGCAAATCCCAAAGAGATACGTATTGCAACATTATAACACGTTTTATCGCCGCTGACACGCTGAGGTATTTTTCAAACTATTTAAAAACGTCCTTTCATGATTTTTCGCATTATACCTACAAACCGCCCAACACTATTGTTTGCGTTTGAATAATACATACATAGGTGTAATCGCACGACCGAAACGCAACGGCGAATATAGCTGTTAATTATAATCATCCACTTAAATCATAAGCACGTGCTTAGTGCGATTTCTATAATAACAATAATACGTCGACGATGGTGGTAGTTTGAATGCTGCGAAGCGTTTTAACACCTCCACGGTGGTGAATAAATTCATCGCCGTTGCAGCCGGCGACGGCGGCGGGCGTAATGCGTAAATAAGAATAATTAACGGGGATGCTTATATTTCGCCCAGCAACAACTATACTTAATAAGCGAAGGCGAGCGCGAGCGTGAAAATTACCATAATAAGGCGCTCGGTCTCAAACAATTGCGTCGCGGCGTGAACGTAATAAAACTACAAATTGGTTATTAAATTCGTGTTATCTTTATGCGGCAGACGTCGTCGTCGTCGTCTTGGCGTTGGCGTTTTGCGGACGCCTTAAATGCGAGCGGAATGCTGGCATTTTCAAACGCTAAGACATTTCGACGGCTGCGTTGCACGCGTCATGGTTGCGCACGCCACCTACACGTCTGGCGAGAATTTTCCGATAGTGAAAATTAGTTTCGCCCACGGCGCGTCCTTCCTCCCCCGCCGAGCCGTCGAGCGCGTCTTCGAGTGCAACTAGTTCTATTTAATTAAATTTCGCACCGGACGCTGCCGCCCGCAGGGAGGCTTATATTTTCCATCGGTGCAAAAGTTCATGATCTTTATACCGATTGAAAAGTTAGATAGCACGATTTCAATTTC
>JARJDR010005718.1:0-13777 GCA_030264135.1 Myllaena sp. GC000078 | reverse complement strand
TTAAGCATTGACTTTGTTGTGAGTGTGTGTGGAATAAATAATGCGCAAAATTGATTACTGACCGTTTTTGGGGAAGTGCAATGTTATGCTTATCGCTGATGGCCAAGTCAAAGTCAAAGTGCAAACGTTGTATTCGTATTGCGCCGGCGCGTATTAATGATCATCGGGGTGCGCCGCCCGACGCAACGATTAATGCACGCGTGGTTGGTGCGTCTCCGATGACCATCCGCGCTGTCGAAGAAATTAATGTGGACACAATCATCGGAAACGCAAGCGCTCGCGCCGCCGCCGCACGTTGATTTGTTTCAATATCTCCCCGCACTCTGCGCCTCGACCGCGACGGGTCCGTCGCGGAGACAAATTATGGAACACGCGCAGTCCGCGCGCAGGGCTTAAGTCCAAAGTCGTGTACGCGCTGCGATTAATGCCGACGATGACTAATCGCGCGCGATATGCCCTTGCCCAAGTCAAGGAATCAAAAGGAATGAAACGAAAGGTTGGCGACATTGAAAATCGTCACAGTATTGGGTGCGTTTGTTAGTTTTGCGGTTTTCTTGACAACATTTGCTCAAAACAAATTTACTTTTTACCATCTTTCGCGTAGCATCCTAATTCCGCGACGGAAAAACTACATCTTTGGATGCCATCCACTCATCGACCCAATTTTGACTTTTTCGTAAGACCGGAAGTGTTGATCGGCCAGGCTATGAGTTACTCATCGGAAATGGTGATAATCAGAAGGAGCAATGTCTCGACTATACAGCGGGGAGGGTTTAAACTTCCCTTTACTTCCCTTAATTGTTTTAAGGTAGTTTTCCATGATCTCCGCAAGACCGATTGTTGTCGTTTTGCAGAATGATCTTGTCCATGTCTTTCGCTGTAATGTTGCCGCTTTTTCTTCTTTTTCGATCATTCCGAGTAATTTTAAATATTGCGAAACAGTTTATCGAGTCATCCACAACATGTTTGACATGAATTTGCATTCAATAATGCCTCCAACTCGACGTTTTCAAACCTTTTCGATTGACCCGCACACGCGTCCCTTATCTTCATTGCCAAAATCACAATTTTTAACACTTCACATAGCAAATGATAACTTTCACCGGTTTTTTCTTCAAATGGAAACAAAAAGTAACGTTTTCCCGCGAATTACGGTTTGATGGCACCAAAGTTGACATGTTGTGGATACAATAACAATATTGGCGAAACAAAATACCTTAAAACCTTAAAACTAACTGACGCACCTGATATTTTGTACATTACCTTGCTCGGTGCTTATGAATAATCTACTAAGCTTCGTCGTTCGTCGTTCCATCCCCCATCTTTGCATTCCGGGGGGGCGAACGGGCGGGCGGCTGATTTGCATTCGGTGCGAAATCAATTACTAATATTGATCCATCGTGATTAGGTATTCTCTTTAATTTGCGGAGGGGTGATGGTAATCCGTTGCGCGGAGACCTTCCGCATTCGATGAATGCCGGATGTTGTGGGATGCCTCCTCTCTGCCTCTGCTCTGCATGACGATACACAGGCGGCTGTTGAGTTGTAGAGGGACGAGGAGTAAATATCGCTTTCAGAAATTAATTTATTCCATTACCTTTCGATTCATTAATATTGCAGCGCGATCGTACCCAACCGAGTAGTACGTACGTAGTGTACGTTGCCGACCGGCGCCGGCGTTTGCTCGGTGAGATTGGAGCGGATACACATCTTAACGATGGCTTGGGAAAAATTAAAAACGCTCCCGGGTCTGAAAGATAAGTCCAATATTAGGTAATTTCTACGGAAACAACAACACTAAGAAAACCAAAAGAAAAGAAATCATTTACGATCGATAAAAAATTGGCTTCGTCGCCAAGAAGACGAAGAAGACGAAGTGGAGAAGTAAAAGAAGAAGAAGAAGAAGATGAGTTCGGGAGTGCACCGGCGGCTGTAATTATAATCACATTAGGAGGTGAGCGCGCGCGCGCGCGTACCAGCTACAGACGGACGGAACGGACAGACAGACAGACAGGAACAACGCCTTCTTCTTCTTCTTCTTCTTCTTCGGCTGCGTCGCTTCGTGTCATCAGCCATCATCATCGATCGGCGAACGAACGAACGAACGAACGAACGAACGAACAAACGCACGCATTGTTTAACCAACACGAAACTCCTTAAGTTACCTTAAGACTTTAAAATAAAAGTTCGTTTTGAGAAATTATAGATTTCACCTCCTCCTCCTCCTCCTCCTCTTGGCTTTGCGGTCTCTTCGGGCGCACCGGCTGTAATTTCTTTCACGGATAGATAGATCATCGAATAATAAATATAGACCAACGTCATCAGCCCGAAGGGCGTCCGATTTTTTTCTCCAACACCGCCGTCGCCGCCGCGCCGTTAATGACACAAGAAGAGAAGAAGACTCCGCGCATGTGCATCAACCTCAGCCATCAACCATTCCGAATGCATCCACAGCCATCCATCCATCCGCGCAGCACACACACACACACACACACCTGGGGACGGGGGGGTTGATTGATACTTTTGGGTGGAGCGCAAGGCGCACAAATAATTAATCGAGTTGTGTGTTGTGCGCGGCGCTCATTTCCGAGGCAATTTTAAATCAAATCTGAGAGACGCCTCGGCCAGCAGATGATGATGACCCTCTCCGAAGTGGGTTTTGCTTGCTGCGCTTGCTGCCATTCCGAATCGATCATTATCGAACGCAACGCTCGCACCACGCGTTCATTCGTCGGCAATTATTTATCGATTAGCCATTGGCATCGTTCGAAGTCTTCGAACCGTCTTCGTTCGGCTAATGATCGATCATTGCCGACCTGTGATTAAAAATCGATCAGCTACCCCCCAACGTCCTTGACTTCCCGTGCGCGCGCGCGCCACCCCGCCAACGGCGATGGCATTGTTCTTATCATTTCTTCTTCTTCATCCTCTTCTTCAGCGTCTTCTTCTGCAGCATATAATTCAATAATCAACATAAGTAAGGGGATTTGCCGACGATGCACTCTTAACTGAACTTAAATTATGCATGTATTACTAGTGCCCTTCGGGTGTTTGTGATTAAAATGTCATTGCTTGCGCCGAACGCACCGGACGCGGAATGAATCGGACGCGCTGAATACGTTCACACCTTCCTTCCACAAAGGATTATTGAAGGTCAGGGTTTCTTCTTCGTGTTTCCCATCCTCTCAAACTCTTCGTTGCTGGCAGTTTTGGGATTTGTTTTCGGATATGTTTTGTCATCGTTTTTATGACGCCGCGCGCTCGCACATTTGACACAGATCGTAAAAGACGCGACAATTTCGCACAAAATACACATTAAAAAACCAGCGCGCTGCTGCTGCCTTGGTTCAGTCTCAGTCTCCGGCTTGGTGATGATGATGAAGTCGAAGCAATAATAAAAGAAGACGAAGAAGAGATAAAAATGAGACTTGCGCCCGAGGGAAGCAGGAATTGATGGGCTGCGGCTCGGGCGATGCGACGAATCGAATTAAATCTCGCCGGCCACATCCACAGCCACAGATGCAGCGCACTGCAACGAACGCGAAAAACAATAATTAATTAAGAATTTCGTTACGGGCCGCGCGCGAGAAGAGATGGTGGTGTCGTAATGAAATTTGCGCATCGCAGTCATGAATGGACCAAACGACGTTGTGTTCTTTGTCCTCGGTGACTCGGGATTAAGTAAACGCTTTTCGAAGTGTTGCGCTTTTTTCCTTTCCAGCCGACGATAATTGCATAACGAAGCGCGCTGCAGCCACACCGGCCTAATGATGATTCCCATCGCAATACCCCAATGTGTGCGTGGATGAGTGTGTGTCGTTGTGATTGATTAGCCTTCAATGTTTCAAATTAAACACTTCTTTTACCTTCTTCTTCCTCCTCCTCCTCCTCCTCCTTCTGCGGCTCTTCGGCTCGCTGCTTGGATTCTTGGAGTTGACGTATTACAAATACATTCGGCATCGGGAGGAGTAGAGCAGAGGAGAGCATCATCATCAGCGGTGCTGCTGCGGCTTGATTGAAGACCATAAGCCGCCGTCGCCGTCGTCGCCGTCTTCTTCGTCCTGGTTGCCGCCGTTGCCGCCGAGGTTATCAATAACTTTTATTCATCAGACTAATATCCTCTCTCCTCTCTGCGACGGACGGACGGACGGACGGACGGACGGACGGGTAGGTGTGTCGTTACCTTTCGGCGATTCCAACAAACTAAAAAACAACCCAAAGCAATGGCTGAACTTATCATTATAATCATATTAAGGTATGTAGAAGAAGCGCAAAGCAAAAAGGCAAGGGTTTTTAACGACAAACCCGCAATATTTGGCTCTGCAACTCCGTCAAATATAAAATATAAACAGAAAATCGTCCAACTCAAGTATAAATCAAATTGCGCGGAGATCAAACGATGCGTTGCTTGCGATGTTTATCGAATCGCCCGCTCGCGGGGCGTAAACGTTAAACATTTACATTTCGCATCGATCATAATATGGGATGTTTTATGCTTTATTTACGGGCGGAATCACGCTCGCCGCATACATGCGTGCGTTGCGGAGTGAGGATGAGCGCCGCCGCCGCCGCGCGGCGAGGATGAGTTGACGAGCGATCATAACAGCATATTTAGAACGAACGAACGAACGGCGGCGCGGAAGCTGTACACGTTGGCTGGCGCAGATGTGAGACACAGATCTGAGAGCCGGGCGCCGTCTCCGACCACCCACGCACTCTACTCTTACTCTTACTCTACTCTCCTCGCCGCGATCCGTTCGCGTTTGCGTGATGTATTTCCGCCGGCGATGGCGATGGCGGTGAAATTGATTAGCAGCCATATTTTTCCATCCAGTTAACTTCCGTTTGGGGATTCCCCCGCTTCGCACCCTGTTGGCCTATTGTCAGACGGTATTATCAGACGTGTATTGATGAAAGGTACCCAGCACCGCATTCCTGTGTCTACCCTCGGCTCTCCGGCTTTTGAAGCAGTTGCATGGTGGTTGCACGCAGGAATTTCGCTTCAAAGCCGTTTACTGCAGCGATCGGTAAGAAATTTAAATTAGCAATTTAACCCTCCTGTTCCTGTTCGTTTCGGCATGTGCGGGAGTGTGGGGAGGGAGGGTGAATACATACCGGACATAATCTTTACATTGCTAATAGGCTAATCGTCCCTCGCGCGCTGGCCTGGCTTTCTCGCTGCTGTACAAAAAAAAGGGGTTGGTATATTTTTATGCATTTTTTGCCCATTTACTTAATGCATTTTCTTTCCCCAGCCAGCCCAGGTATACCTACCTAATTAATCTAGATGTTTTTAAAACCAGCGCCGTGGCAATGAGATTAAAAACATTTTGCGCGCCGGAATTCTTGCTTGCTTGCTTGCTTGCCTGCGCCGCATCCGAAATGTTTGTTTCCGTTTCCGGTGCCCGCGCGGCACGGTGGTGGTCAGCATAACTTCATCTTTCTTTGGCCAAAGCACCCTTCCTGCAAACACAAAACACAATACAATGTCAAATGTAGAATGTGTATAAGGGGTGCCGCGTATAAAAAACAACACACAGGAGGTATGGGGGGGAAGGCCTCAGAGAAAAATTACACACGTAGATCGCATTCGGAGATCTCTCGCTGCCTCGCTGCGCCAAAGCAATGCCAAAGGCACAAATGGAAAGAGGGAAAGAGGAAAATATGCGTGAATGCGTTATGACCTCCACCCTTCCAAACCACCCACTCCCTAGGCTCGCTAATGGCGAAATATAAAACGATAAAAATGGCCGTAGTAGCGTGGGGTAAATCCTTTGGGGCATCGGCGACGGGACGGACTTAAAGGGGTTGAACAATTTTTCATAATGAGAGCAAACACATCAATGATACGACGGTTGGTAGCAGGGAGTGAGGGCGGGAGGATGGTCAATCTCGCAGAAAATCCATCATCGTAAAAGATGAAGAAAGTAGGAAGTATATTGTTTTAGTGTCGCCCATTTCGCGGAGGCTGTCGTCGTCGTCGTCGATGGCCAAGAAATAAATCCGCGCGCCATCGACTTTTCTCGCCTGCTGTGTGTATCTCTGGTCATCTCTGATGACCCAGCCCGGGGGAGGAAGGGCGGGCGGGCGGGCGAACGGCAATAGGAGGGATGGGAAGAAGAGTGTTGCGAAATTGGCCAACGCACTAAAACACTACCCTAAGTAGTGGCCCGGGGCGTAATAGTTGTGGGTCGCAAACGATATTGTGTAATACCCAAACAACACCCCTCTTTCCTCTCTCTTACCGCGCGCTTCGAAGATAAGCAACCGATACACGCTCGTAAAAGGTTTTACGATCCGCCGCATGCAACCAACCACCATTCCCAACATCAACAGCAGCGGGGGTAGCAAGTGTAAAGCAGAGCTTCTGCAAAATGATTGATAACAAAAAATTAATGAAGAAAAAATTATATAATATTATATTTCTCTGCTGTGGAGCACGTGGGAGGATTGGGGATGAGGATGGGAGAGGGGGGTTGAATTCGGCTTGAATAATAAAAAGCCATCTACCCAACAGAACGGCGTGTTTTTTTTTTCGCTGGTGGAAGGAGTCGGTGCGGGAGGGCAAGAAAAGAGTTAAAAATGCGCTGTGAGTTAAATACGAATTGCGCGTTGCTTCATATTTATATTCAACCGCATTCACCTCGCCCACACCCTCCTCTCTCGCATACGCGAAAAATAATGGCACATTATAAAGAGCACATGTGGAATGAGCGAAGGGGGGAAGGCGGGGGTTTGCGCGCGATGCCGGTGCGCATACACAACAAGCCAGAAAAAGTAATTAAAAGAATTTAACGTTTGCCAAATATAAAATTCAAAGCCGTACGGTACTCATTTCGAACCCCTCCTTCTCCTCCACCCCTTTTTGCTCATTCCCCATCCACCCCGCTTCCATCTCACCTTGCGCTTGGCTCACGTACGTACCTCCGACGAATTTTGATTATTTATATTTCGTATGTGCCAACCTGAAAGCTGTTCAAAGCAACAGAAGAAAAAAGAAACACTTGCCTGATGCTCTTTGTGTTGTTTGGTTGTCATTGATGACAAGACGATATGTAATTGCCCGTCCGTTGCTCCTCACCATCCTCACTCTCCTCCCTCACTATCCGGAATGACAGCGGCGCGCGGGCAGATCGTCTTAATTGAATTCGTCCACTGACCATAAACGACACGCAGAAGGGACGAGCTTCTTTTCTTGATGCGATATATCGGAAGGCCGGCGACCGGATATTTGATTTCACAGTTTGGTGCTAAAAACCACCCCGTTTCTTCATTCCCATACGCGCGCTGCCTGCAATAAAATTAACATTAACATCGGTTAGCGACTAATTGCCTTTGGCTACTAAAACCAAACGTATTTTGGGAGTGCCACACGTATATAAATTATAGATCGGGAGATACGATACGAGCAGCAGAAGAAGTTTCTTGCCGGCCGGCCGAAGAAATCAACGAGACGTAACGAGAGATAATTTCCCAATCATAATTCATAAAAGATAATGCCTTTTCGCAACGCGGCGATGGCGATGCCCATTCCGATGGCTGCTTTCCCCTCGGCTTTGGTTTTTGCAGTGAGCAAGAAATGGGGCGCAATATGATTGCCAATATTCGCCCAGTTTGGGTGATATAATTTGCTTCTAATGATAATACCACTCCTCTTCTTCCTGCTAAACCCTGAATCAATACTATTGATGCACAACAGTATTTTTCGAGCTGAAAATGATATGAAACACATGCATAAGTGTGAGAAAATATGAAACAGTTGGCATGGGGATGAGGATGAGGATGAGGAGGAAGGGGAGGCAACGAACGAAGGGGTGGTTTGTCGGACGTGAGACTAATTGTAATTAAGACTCGGTCTCCACAATATTAATGTTTGCATACGTGGCGCGACGCGACGCAGTGCTTTTCACATTTATTTTTCTAGTCCCGTTATGTCCCTGCCCTGCCATGTACTGCGGGGGAGGGTCAGGAAAGGCGTGGGAGGGATGAGAATTTATATTATGCATGGGATTGTTATTTAAATCGAAACGACAGCAACGAACGGAAAAAATTTAAAACACTCATATCCTTATACATACATGAGTTTGATACTTTGAGTTTTGTTTTTAATTTGAATTTTGAATTTCGTTTGCAAGTGGTTAATGTGAAGAAGTGAAGATCCCTTTTAACCTTTTTGTAACACGGGAAGGAAGCACCGATACGCACGTGTGACTTGAAACGTATGAAAAGAAAAAAACTTAACAGAATGAAGACGCTGAACGGATTTTAGTCTAAATCGTGACATGGAACTAATTGCAAGCTCTAATTGCAAGAGGGTATCAATAGGCACGTTGATTATAATAGTTGGTAGCGTTGGTGGGTTTGGGCTATTTTCGAAATCAAAGCGACGCGACATCCGCATTGCATTATGAACGGAAATACACTGACAAAAACTCAAACTCCAGTTTAATGGCCGATAAGAATGTCATTTGTAATTATACCAACTAAAATGAATAAAAAAGTGCATTTAGTTGAGTGAAATTAATTAATTTTGTTCCTAATGAATTTCAGGAATTTAGCAATAAAATGACAGTCAATATTTGAGAATGTGAAAAGAGTGCTCGGACCGCAATGCTAATGCAATAAACCGGGACAACTCTCACAATATTATGAATATTCCCCAACATCCTGTCCCCATGTACGTTGGAATTAGCCTAACGGGATCAAGCGGGTGGGTGGACGGGCGGC
Source organism: Myllaena sp. GC000078 (assembly GCA_030264135.1). NCBI lineage: Eukaryota > Metazoa > Arthropoda > Insecta > Coleoptera > Staphylinidae > Myllaena > Myllaena sp. GC000078. The sequence continues at coordinate 5,050 of JARJDR010005718.1, read as the reverse complement.
TAAGAAGGGGGATGGACGGAGCGAGCCGGTCAAAGGATAAATAAAGGATAAAATGCGGAGATAAAGAACACATATAAGGATCGAAAGGATATGCCCGACATGCTGGCGCCCGCCACGCCGGTGGCCGTGGTGGCATAAAGGGATGCGTGTACGTAAGGAAGAGAGGAGGGCCGCCGCCGCCGCCGCCGCCGCCGAATTAAAAGATAAAAGGCCGGCGCGCGCCCGCTGGCTGCAGCCATGGCTTTCGAATCCAATTAATGGACACAAGACTAGACTAGACTACAGCTCGGGATGGATGGACGGAGGAGCAAGGCGACGCGAAGGGAGTGTGCGAGAGGCGATGAGGACAAATGACGGTCACGGTAAAGTGTATTAACACTGCATTTAAATCCTTGTTGGCTGCTGAAAAATCAATATATTACGCGAGTTACAAGCATTTTCTTGGTTGCATTAAGTGAAGTGAGGTAAGAGGTAAGCGGGCAAGATCGTTAGCGATCAATTAAAACAACACCTTAGTTTTAAAAAAATTATGAACTATTGAGATAAATTTGGTCAATATCGATCTTACCCCGCTTCAACTTACTGGCGAATGGGGATGAATAAGTGATATGGAATGTCTAAATTGCGTCCAGCGTCCAACGGTGGAGGACCTCATCCTCCATTCCTTCCGTCTAGCATTCGCGTCGGTCACCGTTTCGTTATTTAATATTCGTTTATTCGCGCAACGCGTATGCTTATTGTATTTCTGCCCACCCGCATAATAAAGGGTTTCGAATTCCATATTCCATACACCGCTACCTGCGCTACAATCTAATATGAAAAGAATATACCTCTCTAGTCGCGTACTGTACAAAGAAAGGAATATTTTGTTATCCAAATCGAATTAACCCTTGAAATAAGCTACAATGTTACAAAATCATCAATTGCCTCGCGTTTCATATAAAAGCAACACTTGTAAATCACTTCATCCGTCCGGTGAGCTACGTGCGTATCGCAAGAGTTGAACAAAAATTGCACAAATTGAATGGTGAAAAAAAAAAACATACACATTGCATGCAAATTCGCGCCTTGCTGTCCTGTCCGTCAGTCATATCAGTCATATCAATTCAAGTCGATAAAGCGCACGTACCCAGGCACTCTGCGCGCGCGGATGAGGGGATGGATGCATACGCGCCCTTCCTGTTGTTGACGTCCGACGTCGACGGTCGGACGTCAAAAAGCCTCGCTTATAAAAAGCGCCCCGAATGGGAGCAGCGCGCATCGATGCGAAACTATTTTAACAAGCCGAATTACCACCGCTTCCTGCGTCGAGACGCATCGCATCACCCTATATCCCTCCACCATCCCGCCGCCCTCCGACTGACCGATGCAAAATTAGAAGCGTTATGGATTTTTGCGCGTGCTGTTTTTCGGGAGGGATGCGATTTACGCTGCCAATATCTTCTGCTTACTTCCAATATTACTTCCGGTGGTAATGACGCCGATGGCCGAATCTATTCTTTCCACCCCACCAGAGATCGCCCATAAAGCAGGGAGTATTAAACCTCGGTTTGCGGCCGGTGGAGGGAAGGGGAGTGAGTCGCTCCCGCCCGCCCGCGCTATTAGTTGTCATCGGATTATTGAAAGTTATGACGATCGTCCCGTGCTGGTCAGGGAGAAGGAGGGCGATCATCAAAACCCAGAAGAAAATCTGGAACCGTAAAAGTTGTCATCGTTAGGACTCGAGAAGCGCAAAGGGGGGCTAACCGAAATTTATGAAAATTGATCCTCAGGAAAAATTCTTTGAGTTCCTTGCGCCGAAAATATTTAATTTCCACTTGTTCTCCGCTTCAGCTCTCCTCCAGCGCAGCTAGCGAGAAAAATTTGATATTATTTAGATGTTAATTCCGCTGTGACATTGAATATTTATGACTTTCATCCCTCTTCTTCTTGATTAGTCTTATACATAATTCCTCCTTCCCTCCCCTTCTTCGCCGGTAAGTTTTTTATGGCTAATAATATTTTTTCTGGACCCGCTGTTTAAACAGCTAATTAGCCGTGCGCCTGAATGGCTCATCAAATATGCAATTGCAGAAAAAAAAACCCTCGCGACCAACTTTACTTTACGCGGCTGCGGGAGAGGGAATGAAGTGAAAATCACCTGATAATCCATCCATCCATCCATTCCGGGCGACGCATCCTTTGACACACTCTTAATTAACGCCGGCAATAAAATTACCCTCGATTTTTTAATCCGGCGCTCCGTTCGGCGCGGCCTGATCGAAAGCAATCTCGGCGCTAATTACCCGCACGACGCTGTCCGCCATTAACCCTTGCACCATTCGCCAACCCTTGAAAATGTGTCACGCGCGGATCACTTCCACTTAAAAAATTCCAGCGCAGCCCTCCTCTCCGAAAAAAAAATCAACACATCGACACATGCTCTCAGGACTGAGGATAATTGCTTTCAGCGCCGCGCACATTTTTAAGCATCAATTAGAAACGGGGGTTTAACTCAATTACAACCGATTCCTCCTCTTCCTCGAACGATGATAATATTAAATTTGTATTACTGATATAAAAAGAGTGTGATATAAAGGGAGTTAAAATGAAATTTTCTAGCGGTTTGTTATGAAGGGGGAGAGGAAAGCAGGCAATATTGTGCTGTATCAATAAATTTGCAATAAAGGCGTCGATTTGTAATAATGGCATACATACGTTCCGACAAGTAATATTCGCGTTGCGCGCCTTTTGTGAATCAATCACAATTTCCCCCCATATATATCCTCTCCTCACACAGGGTGAATTTCATTATTTTGCAGTCACGTCGATGGCAATATAATTTAATTTCCTTCCTCGGCGCCGGCAAACTTCCAGCAAACTGAAAAAAAGAGGCCGGAGCCGAGCGGAAAAATCAGTCAAGTTGACAATGACGATCGAGATGGAGATGGGCGAAATAATTATGCATAACGCGATGACAAATTAAAAACACGCGAATGTCCGCTCCGCTCCGCCCTTGCGCAAACATAATTAACCGTTCTTCGACTTTTATTTTATTATACACGCACGCCCGTGAAACGTACAAATAATTTCGAGCCGTATCCTTTGAGAGCGTTCGCACAGAAAAAAAAGAGGGTTTTTTGTCATTGCGCGCTATCAGCGTGCGCATTTTTAATTGCCATTCCCTGCTTGATGCCTATCTCTGCGTCTTCACCTATAACCTCTCTCACTCCCCCCCGTTCACCCCCTGCGCGGGCAAAGAGATAACAAAATCAAAATGTTAATTAACAATCTTTGTTTTCGTTTTATTTATTTTCGCTCCGCACGGGTTTTTTCCTCCTGATCCTGATGACGAACAGAACAGAGAATGGAGACGACGACGAGGGCCGGATGACAAGATGCCGCGCCGTCGAAATTAAAGAAAAATACTCATTGCAGATGAATATTTCATTAACCAGCAGAGCAGAGGAGTGGGTGCTTTTTTTTTCGCTGAATTAACACACGAAATGAAAATACCTCGCTGGCGCCGAGCTCCTTGCGTAAGGGGTTAATTTCTTCAATTTTTCTCCTTGCTTTCTGCGTTCTGCGTTTCGCGAACAAAAGATTTAATTAATAATCTGCAATCTCTATGCTCGCGCCCGCGTTTTTTCAATTTTCCACAATTTGCCGCCTTCGTTTCCGAGGAAATGGCCGGAGGAGGAAAAATCAAATTTTCACATTTTACAACCCCTCGCCTGCAATTCCACCGCAAAGCATCAATGCGAATGGTGCGGTGCAATGGGTGGGTGGGTGTTTGGGGATGTTTGCGTCTTGATATTTAAGCGAACGCGTATGTCATTAGCGGGAGGTGGAGGAGGAGGAGGAGAAGGCAAGAGAGGCGCGCGAGCGATAAATATCGAGTTTAGTGGCGCGTGCATATGCCCCACGCGAACGCTCCTTCCCTTTTCCATCTTCGATCTCGAACCGAACCCGAAAAACACATACAAACCCCGCTCGCTCGCGCGGTGGTAAAATGGCGACGTAGTTCGTTAGTCGCATCGGCGTTAATGGCCCGGAACCGCTGGATTACCGCGCCATTCGCTTCCTCTTTCCTATTTCCACTCACCCCCCTCCTTCCTAGCACCCAACCACTCGCACGCGAAAACATGTTGTTATTTATTTATTATCATTCGCCCACTTCCTTCTGTTCTGCGCCGGCTGCAGCTGCTTCTTCTTCTTCTTCTCTCTATTTATTGAATTATAACCGGATATTTATGGCGCGCAATTATTTTTGGCCGCCGCGCAAATTGATGATTACGAATGAAGGAATCATGAAATGATGAAAAGCAGGACTAACTTTTGCCTGCTATATGCCGCTCTTACTTACTTGGTTACTTGGTTTCTTGGGTGTTTGCCGATGGGAGGCGAATGAATGCGGATTTGCGACGACGACGACGGCGTCTAACATAAGACGAGAGAAGAGGAATAAGTCCTCCTTCGAAACCATTTATTGATATAAATATATACTTACTGATACTTCGTTCGTTCGTTCGCGCCCGTCGCAGCGAGGCGAGAGCGCGCAATATGACATATTCGCAAGTAGTGGAATTATGCGCTCTGCTCTTCCATTATACGCGCAAAAGTTCCGAGCGCTAAGAACTTCCATTAATGCCTCGAGGACGTTCCGCGCTCGTATTACTCAAACGAAACTTATTCCCAATGGATTGCCTAGATCCAGATATTTGCACTGTGCGTCGAAATTAATATTACATTCTTCTCGTCGAAACGAACGGTTAAAAACAACACAAATACACTTTACTTACTTGCGCCGTGCATAATTAATTAATTCGTGAAAATGACATCAGACATCGCATTCATTGTCGATTGCCATCCGACAAATATGTGCGTAGTCGTCGGCAGGCAGGATTCAATCGGATTGAAGATGCTGCTGCTGCTGCTGCTGCTGCCTTGCGTGTGTTTCTGGCGCGAACAATACAAACGGTGTTTGATTGCGATATATCTTCGGCAAGGCAGGCGCCCGCGCGAGCGAACGCACGCACGACAATCGAAGCAGCAGACGCAGACAGTGTGT
>JARJDR010005706.1:0-18035 GCA_030264135.1 Myllaena sp. GC000078 | reverse complement strand
TAACGTCCTTTTCATACAACAATGATTTGAAAATTATCATTTGTACAACGAAAAAATTAATATTTTATATATAAGGTAGGTAAATAAAAATAAGTTTTTATCTATGTACATGTTTATAGTTTCAACTCCGATGGTGTTGCGTTCGTGCTTGGGCTCAAACAACGACGAGCGCTGATGATAGAACTGGTTCTGTCACAACGAAATAAGATCACTTCGAATGACATTTATCGATAATTTAATCAAGCGCGATTAATACCATTCCCAATCCGCAGGAAATCGATACGATTTGGTTCGAAATCGAAATATTTCCATTTCGACCGTATACATATATCAATAATAATTGACAATTTCGTTGGCTATAAAATTTGAGCGCCTCCATTACATAATGTTCGAATTAACCAAATTCCAAATGGTCAGGAATTTCGTTTCATCTACTACAAGTGCTACAAATAAATACAAATGTGTTCAAAATGTTGTAAGTAATAGGAGACCGACAGCCACCGGCGACCGGATACGCGCCACATTTGTCACGAATATATTTCACAACTACGCACTTTTTTCGCTACATCCGACCGACCATATATATAATCGCTCACTCTGTAACGTAATCATAATAACAACGATAATGGTAATAATAATGATCGTGTGTATATAATAAACATGTGTGTGTGGATGGCGGTCGAGCGCCGACAATTACATGTTGCATTTCCTTATTTGTGGCAAAACGCAAATTGTCACTTTAAATGTGTATAGTTTCAAATACGCTGCGCGGCGTCAAATAACACCAGGCAATTGAATAATTTCGCACAACGCACAACACAATTCAAATCGCAATTTCATTTACTTATTTGATGGAATAATAATACGTAAGTAATAAGAACACAGAGTATGCCCGAGGGCGCGCGCGCGCCCGCTTGGGAAGGAGGCAATGGAATGGACGAAGAATGCGATTCCAGGAAGGCAGATTTTTTCCCATTCGTCGCACATCGCGCGCGCGCCGCACCGGTGCGCGCATGCATGTGCATTCATTCCGATCTGCGCAACCGCTGGCGCACACGCTGACTTGCACTAGACTATGCAGAGAGAGCACCGGGCGCATAAAGAAAAGACAGACGTGTGCATCATCTTTGGCTCTATGCGGCGGCTGCACGTCGTCGGGTTGGCATGGTGCGGATGGTGGTTGATGGCAGCGGCGGCGGCAACCTGCCCTGCCTTCGGCCTTTGAATACCACATCCCATTGCGCCCATCACCGTTCCGTTCATTCGCCTTGCTGCTGCTCGCATCACTCGCGCGGAGGAGAGACCTACCTTATTCAATTCATTCGACATTTCTAATGTTTTCCTAGCGAAACTTTCAAATACTGGCTAGCTGGCTGCGATGGGATGCGGCGGACGAAGAAGTAGAAGAAGAAGAAGATGATGAGATGAGAAGGAGGAGGTTGATGATGATGATGATGGTGCAGCTGTTGTTTTGGGAAGTTGGGAAGTTCACACAGTCGAGAGACCCGCACGCAGCCAACCTACAATAATAATAGTCATCCCCCTTTCGGACGAAAACATCCACAAATCTTCGACGATGGTGTTCACCACTTTCTGTCTGCTTCTCCGATGCGATTCGACTGAAGTACGTTAATTAAATGCGCATTTTTCATTCGTACCCCCTATTTTGTTGTCGCTGCTAATACGGGGACGGCTACCAAAAGCATTTAACTGAGCTCACATCGAACGGCCAACGGCTTAAGTTGAAATCTCTGCTCGATGAAAGAGATAGTAAAAACTACTTCCTGTTTTCTTTTGCTCCGATTCAGCTGTTTTTCTTTTAGATGTTTCTCCGTTTTAAGTTTTTTCTTTTCGCAGATTGTGTAAGTGAAATATCGTCGTGTGGGCATCTCCATATGCGCAGGTATAATCGAAGTGGGAATATGTCGAATCGTGTGTAGAGATTTTTGCCATTTGCCGGCGCGGCCGGCGCATAGAATGGTCAAATATGTATATATGTATCGCGTTCGAATCGGTTTAGAATACGTATTCGGGCAGTAGGATGTAAAATGTGAAGGAGTCGGCGAAGGAGTTCGCCATGCCAGATGGTAGATGTGACCATAACGAACTGGCGCACACCTCCTCCCAAATCGAGCACAACCGAGTTGTAAGCAATGCTTAGAATACGAGAAACACACAGCACACAGGTAGGACCAGCTTTTGATTGGAATCACAACACACACACATTGAATATCATTTTAAAACCCTTTTATTTCAAATGATTTTTTTCTTAATTTGAAAATTGATTTGCTCTCCGGTTATAAGCACGTATTTTATATGGTGTCGAGCATTATCGTGTCGTGTGTTGGAAGTTATGGCAAGAGAAAGCGCAACGATGTAATTCAATCGATCCTCCCACCCAAAAAAACGCGCGCGTCGGAATAACACCCAGGCACATTCTCAAAGGTGAATTACTGATTATAATAAGAATTTCGTTTGGGAGTATATTCATTCATAAATTACCAGCCGGTGCGTTTGGCGCGAACTTGCCGCGTAGGAGAGACACACAGGGAGACGGTTATTATATTTTCCCGACCCACACTCTGAACAAATATACAAATGCCGAACTACTTATATTATTAAAATTTATTATCATTTCGAGTGAACGTCACGAAAGCGAAAGACGCATTGCAGAAAACCATCGCCTGCTTGCTCCAAATTACTGCTATTCGCCTGCCGCAAGAGGAAATATAGAAATGCTCTTTTGTTTTCTATAGACACTTATATCCGTAATTGCGATAGTTTTGCTTTCACCACGGAATACTGCAGTCGATGACAACTTTTCCTATACCTCCTCGCACATTGTTTTATTTATTTCATCAATTTACGCCGATCTGATTGTGTGGGAGAGAAACGACGCGTAATGACGCATAAAAATTGTAAGACGAGAATTGTAATAATATGTAACTGCGCGCACGAGAATATAATAACAGGAAGCGAACAATATATAATCGTGGATATATAAAATAAACATTAGCATTTTACAATGATGACTATATGTTTGAGATTTGAATGTGACTTAATGTGTATGTATATACACAAGTCAAGGAAATGAATTAAATTGAATGCATTGCATATCGATCAATATGTGGGTATGTGTAGACATACACTGGTTGAGCGCACTCGACGCGAGCAAATATTTAGCCAGCAATTAGCGTAGCGCTCTAATTTCGTAATTTATTGTGTCTCGTTATCATCCAATCGCGTTGTCGTATGGATCAGTTAACGGCGATGGGTTAATGTTTGGTTGATGATATTGATATTGTGATATCGCCATATTTACAAAACGTAGCTATAAATATCATAATAGATTTTGTTGTCAATGAAGTGCACATGTGGTGATTGCAATTATTGTTTCGTTTCAATGACCTCTTTGTCAAAATAATGTTCGTTCATTCATAGCCAGTATCGCTTTCATTCATTCATTCGCTCATTCGTGATATGATAATCAACGGTATTGTTCCAAATTCATGCGACCATTGTATGCGACTGCGTTTGATATCGATAATCTCATCATATCAACGGGAAAGTGAAGTGCGATTTGTAATGCCGAACTTGCCAACGTTTCCCATTCAAAATGGAAAAAGATTGATGGCTGATTGAAAATAGCACCGCTAATCTTTTGATCTATTAATACCTTCCGGTCTTTAATCGCGTTATGTACTTCCTTTCGTTTCCCATTCTCTAGGTCGGACTGGGAGTAGTTTCCCACAAACAAAACTTTCTGAGAACATCATGCAACGGAAATCCCTCCGATCCCACTACCAAAATACGAAGCAGGATAACAGTTTTCAATAACAATCGGCAAGAAAATCGGCGAAAAAATATTGGACCTTCAATCGTTCAACGCCACGCTAATGGTGAAGATTGCGAACGGACGTTGTAAGTTTCATGCGCGCATGTGTGTGTGCGTGCGTGGATTTACGTCGATGCGCGTCCGACGTCTATTTCTCATCGTCCTCGTCGTCGTCGTCGTCGAGGCGTTCGTTCGCTCTGATGGGCTAACTCCTCGTTTCATTCGTCGTCTGCGCCGTGCCGCCGCGCCGCGCCGAGCGGGTTCTATTTTTGATGGCGGATGTTTACTAAATATATTACACGCCGCACTTCCTGTCCAACAAGCGGCGGTCGGGCGCACGGGCACGACTGATGGTGACCAATATAATGCGCCATTATGCTTCTCATTTCATTCGATTTTATTATTATAACTCTCTTGCATCAATCGTATTGTTAACTCTATCGTTATATGTGTAACACACACGTGTTGCGACACACGGTACGCATTCGGTTTGGCCATTCACATTCATCGATCGCGGCCCCATTGCCGATCGGCCCGTGTACAGTTTCATTCATAAACACGCGCACTCCTTGCGAGTGCTTTGATTCGTTACGCAACGTTATCGGTAATATTACGTTGCTGCGCACGCGAACGATTCCCCGATGGGGCTGATCGCTGATCGCTGAGCATTTGCAAGAGGTTGAGCGCGCTTTTTGTCGCGGTTGCGCATATGTGACTTGCCAGCGCACCATCGTCGTCACTTCCGGTGGCCTGGAGGGGGCTCTGGCCGTGGGAACATCGTGCTTCACTCAAGTTGATCTACGACTAGTGCCTAGTCCTCTTCCTGCCGCATAGCTAGCCTTAAGTTAAAAGAGATCTAAACGCTAACATATGCATCGTATTTTTTTGCGTATGTATTTAGTAGTTTAGTAGTTTTTTCTCCGTTGCCCGACGGAATGAAACATGCCATGCAATTCGAGTTGGCCTAAATCCGCTCAGCGCGTTTACGTAATGAATTCACGGCTCGTTTGTGCCGCGTCAACGATAATTTCGAAAACAATGAATGAAGACGCAGCGCGGACTTGAATGAAATTAACATTAAGCGCTAAAACTAAAGTAAGTTAGCGCGCAAGGACGATGCGTAAACGGCTTGGTAGCTGGTCTCGCATGCGCGTTGCTGCCTCGCACACACTCACACAACGGGGCGCTTGCGCTTGCGCGCGTAGTGAATCGCCGTGTGCGCGGTCCGGTGTGTGAGCTTAGCTTTTGCCTCTCTTCCTTCCTCTGGCCAGAACGGAATGAATGAATGGAATTAATGAATGAATGAATGAACGAACGAACGAGCGAACGAACGAACGAACGCACCGAATGCATGCACACGGCGGCGCGCCGAAAGGAAGAACGGAACCAAATGACTGCGAATCTTAATGAAAGTCGCTCGCAGAAAAAAAAGCAAGCCGATGCGCGCCGATAATAAATATTCGCCGGGAATTCGACCGTTAAATTGCTTTCGGGCTCCTCCGATTTTTATTAATTAATCGATCTCTTTGTTTTTCGCCGGCAACCTGGCATCCTGATGGGTTGGTTGGGTACTACAAACGAGCAGTGTTCACTACTTCCTCTCATCTCTCGCTTTAACCGATTCGATCTTCATCGTCACTTGAGCACGTGTACACTTGGAAAATTGAAACCGCACACAAGCTTCATAAACGATCAATTTCAATAAACCTTTTTGCATTTCAGTGCCTTGAACGCGGTATGAATTTTGTCAAAAATGTACAAGATTTCGGTTTTGGATGTTTGCGTGTTGATGAAAGCTATAGCGTGTCGCCGCTTCCTCCTCTTTTTTTGCGCGTGCAATGCGGCAATATTTCGTCGCCGGCGCTGACGGCTACGTGGCGCGAAGATCAAGCGGCGACGACCGGCTGCAGGATGCAAGGATGCAGCGGATGGGAAAGAAACAAAACTCGTCCGGGAAGAGGGCGGGGAGGTAGGGAGGTGGAGTGCAAGCGAGAGGAAGTTCGCCGGAAAACATCTACAATTAGAACCAACAAACTACACGAAATTCCTATAAATACCGCTCATAATTCTTAAATGATGAACATAACTGCCGCCGGTGCTTCGGTGTGTTTCTTCTCTTGCGTTTTCTAATTTTTTTTTTCATCAAAGAGGTGTGCGCCTTTTAGTTGGATGCATTTCGACAATAAATTCATTAAACGACCACGTTCCAGAGGTCTAAAATTGGTGCATGGCAGGCAAGCCGCTCGGATTTTTAATCAGAAAATTACAATGTGTCGCCGCTGCACTCCCACATTGTACGTGTGTATAATGAAGCGCACAAAATATCATTTCAATTCATATAAATGCGATTATATGCGCATTAAAGATTCCGTCTTCTCGCATCCGCTTGCGCATGGGATGAGTCGTGTGCGTTGTCTCGTGGTGAATAGACAGGAAGCGCATAATCCAGACGCCTCTGTCCAAAAACGCCACCGCACTTGCATCGCGAGAGCGCTGCATGATGCAGCCGTGTCACGTCCGCAAACGCCTGTCGTCGTCGTCGTCGTCGTCCCTCGCACCGGAAGTCCGAAAGCGTCCTCCTCGCCTTTTATGATAAATTTAATACTTCACTAATCGAATACACAACCAACACACTCATTGCTTCATCCTTTTTCCCCTCTTAGCGTCTCTTCCACGCGCATACTTTTTTCTTCTTCGTTCCTTTCATCCTCGTCATAAGAGAGCATTGAAAATTGAATGGAAAGCATTGTAAAGTTTTGCTTGGGGAGGACGCCCACACACTGTGCCTCTCTCGCTTCTTCCGGTCCTCACTTTGCATGCGTGTGGGACTAATACAAATAATAATCTTCTAGCTCCACGTCCTTTAACTCTTTTTATTCGTTTTGTAGTTTTTCACTTCAAATTCATTCAAACGTTGCCTGCTAATCTGCATGGGTGGAGAGAAACGAAAGCAAAATGAACAACGATGTGTGCGCATAAATAGAGGATGCGTGGATGCGCGGATGAGAGCTTCTATCAAAACGTTTGCTTTAGTGCGTAAGCTGTCAGACGACGTCTGAGGTCTGAAGTGAGGCGAAGACGATGGAAAAAATGAGGAAGGAAGTAAGACTGACGTAAACACGCACTCGGTGTGAACGGAAGTAGTCATTCGACTAACAAAACAACTTATGAAAGGCATAAAACGTTTGGGATTTACTCGTCACACACGGCTAAGATTTATAGACTGAGCCAGTGTCAAGGACATCTATGGTTTCAGGTCGTAGTATTTTTCGTACTACGACATATTTGTAATACAATAGTATTAAATTAATCAATCGGTCGTTTACTGTTTTGCTATTTCATGAACAAATTAAAATACAAACGAATTCATCATAAGGCAAAGGAGTCTGTGTGACGTAATATTGAGTGGCGTTGAGTTGAATGCGACTTCGTTCTCGTAATCATCAAATAATCGTAACCAATCGAATCGAACGTTCGAGAATCGATGCCGTTGAATGCCGAAGCGAATATATCACACAATACAAATACCAAAACGACTTAAATTGTAAACAGGAAATCGCCAACGGAAATTGATAATTAATATGTATATTGTGTGCGTGCATGCGTACGTGCGTGCGGCGGCGCGTCGCTCGTGCGTATTGTGTCGATTGTGTGTTGATTGCGTGCAATGACTAGTCGCGCGTAGTCAATGGAAGGAAGGCGCGTGTATAAAAGACAAAGTGGGACACTTTGTTCACTCCAATACCAAACCCAATCAATAGCAATTTAATTTAGCAATGGAGATTTCTCGAAATCCAAATCCACGAACTTCTTCTGATACCTTACTTATAATAATTGATTTCCTAGTACGTAGTAGGTATTCGTAAATAACAAAATCGCCTAATTGCGTCCATTGCCTTTGGGATCTAATTGGTGGCCACGACTCGTGCCATGCCTCGACTACACTTCTGGTAATCTATCTTTGTTTTTGTTTTTGTATTGAATTTTTATGATTATTTCCAGTTCTTCTAATCCAAGTTGGAGCCTGCTGAACAACCGTGTCCCATGTTTATCATTTTTTATCATTCCTTTTCTTATATAAGGACGCTATGTAATAATCGTCTGGAGACATCCATGTGGCCCCGCGGTCATTTGCGGCTTAGTTGTTTTTTGTATGTATTATGTAGTTAGCCTCAGCTCCAGCAACAAATTTGAGTCGCAACGTCACAGCGTTAAAAAAAGCTAGATGTTATGCAATCGTACTTTTCATCTACAGGGACTACATTGCAAACTGGATCACTATTTCGGTTCGAATCGGATCGAATTAATAAATTACCGTGATGAAGTTTGGTTGCTGATGGAATAATGAATCACTTTCGGAAATGAAATCAGATACCCGGATGCGGTTAAGACACGACCCCCTGTAAGCTGGGAAAGCGCGCGCTGATCGTTTCGTTGCACTTGAAAGCTTCGCGGAACGAAAGTGTCGCATGGCAATATGGCAATGCGCAATAATAGTGCAGCGGTGGTATTCATAGCTCCGCGTCTAAAAACCGTTTCGGGTGGCTGCAAAAAGAGTGGAGAGCGCATGTCGTCGTCGTCGTCGCCGTCGACGACATAAAAAGATGGGAAAAAGATGACAGGAAGTCGCAACGCATGCTCATCATCATGATATACGCGGCGAGCGACCGACGTCTCCTCGGCTATGCTATATATTCCATTCCGCATCGTAATTGGTATAAAACTGTTCAAATGTTCAACTGTTCAACGCAAGCTGGAGCGTAAAATGAAGCCTAGAACAACCATTGGGTGCCTTTGAGCTCCTAGCCAGCCAGCCAGCCAGCCAACGCAGAGAGCCATCGCCGAGGCGGATGAAGAGCGCACTAGCGCATTTCATACTTAACACACGACACACACAAATACACTAAGAAGTCGCACGCGCGCGCGCATACACGTTCATTGTGGATATGGATGCTGGGCGACCACGAAAAACGTGCTGGTGAACGAAGATAACGTTACGCCTCTTTCTTCTCCGTTTTGCCATCGGCTTTGCGCGTGTCTGCCTTCCTCTTTCATCCTTCGTCGTATTTCTTTTTGTCGCTGGCGATGAAGAAGTTGAGGCAGAATTATATAGGCGAGCTGGTTGGCAGGATGCATGAGCACACAGCATCTGAGCCGCTGCCGCGCTGCACATCTCCGCTTGGCGTGCGCGCGGGGCCGTTCACGTCGTCGTCGCAGCATCCATCTCGCCTTCGTCCGTGCACAGTTCATAATTTCCACCATGCATCAGCATATAGAACCCAGAAAACTCGCGATCGAGCGAGAGAACGTAATCAGTAATATGTGCACAGTTTACGTTGGCCCTCGTGAAGAGCAAAGGTTCTCGACTTTTCCTACGCCAACTCATCTATAATTTTCGATCTATGCGTGGCTGCCATGCATTTCTGCATGAATATGCGTGTGCGCCCATCCGCTGGATGGATGCTGCGTTCGGCGTCAAGGTCGTCGTCTTCGTCGTCCGTTCATTGTACGACCGTGTATAGTGTCTGTTTGTGTTAGCACAATAATCAATGACTTCTTGTACTCTGTGCATGCCTCTCTCTTCCTCATCCATCAAAGACTGGCTCTTCTGTCTTTTCATTTTTTATCTTCTTTTACTTGTTCTTCTTCTGCTTCGATTCTTTTATTGATCGTACGCGATCGCAACGTATTCCATCCTCTCGGATAGCACAACGTTTTTCTGCTGGCATTGTGTCACTGAATATAGATCGTTTCTCGGGCTTCGAAGTCGAGGCGATGATCAATCAAACATTATCGCATCTCGTATACACTTCTACGTGTAGTGGAAGGGCTTCATCATCAACGTCTTGCAGCGGTCGTGGCCATCAATCGATGAATGAGAGGACGCCATCGATAATGCCAGCAGTGGTCTCGCGTGTGCGCGCGGCTCTTTGGGACAATACTCGTCCCCAGTGTCAATATTATCGGAGTGCGATTCGAGGAACTAGACGGACCATCATCCACTTCTTCGAGTCCATGGAACTTCTTGTAACCATCATCGTTACGTCTAGTTTATCATGATTGCTATTCGGCAAGAGATGTATAATTTTTCATCAAATATGCCCAGCATTGGTCGTATGTCTTAAAATATTGAATGTCATCCGCGCATTTGCGTCAAAATGAAGATAAAGTCCACAGGGATTTCATGCCACTAAATTGAATGTACGAGTAGCTTCTCCAACATTTATTCCCGCGACGGTTCAACCGACCAACCGACGCAAACCGTAAGACGAATCGGAGGCGATCTGTCTCCGCGAGGCTGCGAGCCGCGCACTCACAAGTGTGTGGGCAGCGGGTTAAAAATACAACTCGAATTGCTCAGAAGTGTGGGTGTCGAACCTAAATTCCCCGAACGAACGAACGAACGAACATACGGCGCGCGCTCCGGGATTCATTCATATCGAATGCGGAGAAAGAGAATGCGTATACGCGACAATCCTCCGCGCCTACCGATAATATGGAATAATAACGAGGAATGATAATAATAATAAAACCTAATAATAATGACGCCCGTGCGATGATAATAGTAATGCAATGGGCGCCGGAGACGAAATCCACTTATTCCCACCTTCGCGCCTTCCTTTTACAACCGACAACCGACAACCGACCCGGCGTATAAATAATATAAATAGCTGAAATGCTTAATATTATTTATACGCGCATCGACATTCAGGCGTTTGCGCCCACATCCGACAACAATAAGTAAATATATCATTTTCATCCGGTATGGGATTTGGGAAGAGTTGCGCAATCGAAAACGTGATTGTTTCGATAAACTAACTGCCCAGAATGTGCGCTTCTCGTGGATACCTATGTATGAAGATACTGGAAATTGTCGGGTCTTGCACTCTTACGGCGAAGAGACACGATCGGGTTGAAGCAGTGCGAGCGCGAATTCCGAGAAATCGTGATCGGTCCACCATTAATGTTCTAATACGCACACGCACATATTTCATTTCCAATAATCGTTCATTACGAATGCGAGCGGACCGGACCGCATCGACGCAATCATCTCTCGTCTTGTCGACTTCTCTCTTGCTTGCGCACCCACTTGTAACTATTTAATAATAATATAAACGATTGGACTGTAAAGTACAGGTTGTGATGCGTGGACGTCCAACACGTCCAACTTCAATACGCGCGGCGCGAACGTAATTTAATTAAATTCAAATGAGCTCGTTGCACAATGCAGCAGATCGTACAGTACAGTCATCAAATTTCAAACTGCAAGTGCAAAAGCACTCGTTATAAATAGACGCCTCCTATGCACTATATAATGTTTCGAATTCACTTGCTGTACGTACAGTTTGTAATACTCCAATTTATTGTGCGAATTTATTGCTAATTAAACATTGAACGATCACACCGCTGTCGAGTAGGCATCGGTGGGCATCGCCTTGACTCAATTAGCGTGATTTTCTTGGTTGACGACGGCGTTGGTGACTTAAACATTTCATTACGTGCGTCGTTGTGTGGTGTGTGTCGTTTTTTTTCAACGCGCGAGCGCAACTCCTCGGCTTGACATCGATTCATTATTACGCGTCGGCGTCGTTTCACGTGATTTTCGCGATGCACGAAATTTATGCGATTGGCACACAACGCCGACTGTGTGTTGTGTGCACATACAGCTTCTCGCTGGCGGTTGGCGGGCGAGGAGGGAAAAACAAGACATACCTACATGCGACATACGACGCTTTTGTTTTCATTGTTTCCAAGCGCCCGAAAAACTTTCGAACCGCGTTTATAGCGCACAGCAAGCGTGCGCGCGCTTTGAGGATATTTTTGGCTGGGTTGCTCTTCTTATTGGGGGAACGCGACGGTTATTTTTAGTTTGTGTTTTCGCAGGCGGTCACGTTGCGCAATTAAACCGTTCATTCAACATATTACGGGCCCGTTGTTGGGCTGCTGGCGGTCCTTATAGTTCGTGCGGGCACTTGCTCTCCAACACTTTCAAAGTTTCAAATTCGTGGCGGCCATTGCATTTGAATTTAAAGCACTTGTAGAGTTTTAACGTAGGCATCTTGTTATACTATTCAAATAGAACTACAAACCTAAACTAATTCAAAGTAAGAAAACGTATATTGGAATAACTCAAACTAATAATTTACACAAAATGTTGTTGAGGTTGAATTCGTGTTACGTTACTGTATGTATACACCCCAAACATTACCAGATTTATTTCGAGATCATTGTAAATATTGTGGATGCTGCGCTATAATGATTACGACATATTACACGTTTGACCAATCAATAATATATGTAAATTATATAGGAATGTCATATAGGAGGATATCTTCTGGCATTACATTCGCCACGCGTGCACCAGTATGCTTTTACCCTACTACCAATGTTGACTAGATGACTAGAATGGAAAGATGTGTGTTTGCGTTTTGTGTGCTTGTGAGTGTGAAGAAGTTTATAGTAAGATTGAATATCGCGTCAATTTCTAATCATTTGGCAATAATTTCAGTTTAGTCGCCGTCTTCGAGGGCTTTTTCTTCTGTTTCTTTTTGATGGCAACTGCTTTTGCTGACGATCGCTGGGCGATCTCGAGTGGCAGTTTGGCGTCGAAATTCACTTTAATCACACGAAACGTCGGGGTCTTACGCGGTCTAAGTGCCTTCTGCAATTGCTGTTCAATAGTTGACTGCCGTTGCACGTTCGCTTCCTTGGGTTTCTTAATCGACTTCTCTCCTCTCGCTTCTTCCTTAAGTTTCTCCACCTGCGGTTTGCTCTTCTTTGGCATTACTTTTCGTTTCTCTGCCTTCTGCGTGGTTACGATAACACTCTCTTGCCTATAATCACTGATTAAACATATCATTATAAATTAATGAAGTAATAACACAACATTTATATTATATACGTTTTGAGCCCCCATGATAAAGGATTCTGCGGATCCATATCGCCCACGCCGAACCACAGCTTGTTCTTCAGCGTTATCAACTTGTTCTGTATCTCAATCAGCTTGACCATCTGCGGATTGTAGCCAGTGTCGCCAACGAAGCGATGTTGCTGAATCGGCTGCAGCATTGTCGCCGGTTTTTTGATCGGCTTGCACATCAACTTCTCCGGAAGCACATCGTTCACTTTGAATTCGCTGGTGGCGGCGACATTTTGCGTTGCCTGATTCACAACGGATATTTTGCGCACCTTCTTTTTCTTCTTCTTCATTTTTTTCGTGAGCTTCTTATTTTTCGGCACAATTTCGGACGTTTCGGAGGCGCTGGAATCGTCGCTTCCGTCCACTTTCCAATTCATCAAATCCAAATTCGCTCTGCGCACCTGCAAACCAAACCAATATCTCCATCAGAGAAGAAGAAGAAGAAGAACTTGTTGTTTTCGTGATTGAATTGTGCATTTATTGGTCAATTAGTTTCCGCGTCGCACACATAATGCATTATTTTGGGCGGGATATGAAACTGAGCCGGATAGATGGTGACAAAATCCGACATGTGCATGCGCACATCGGGGATTTGTGTGAATTTGTCGGTATAGGATGCATACAGGTTGGTGTTCGTTTGCGTGTCTTGCTCGCATTTTGCGAATACGTTGCCTACCCTTAACGGTTTGCGCTGCGACGCCACCGGCGCTGGTTTCGCCGGCGGGGGCGGGATGGTTGCGAGGAGCGTTTGACTTTTTTGCACCTTCGGCGTCCGCTTCTTTTCGGGCGTTGGCGGCGGCGCGTTTGTTGGCACTGCTTCGGCGAGTATCTCTTTGTTGCAGTCGGTGCTGGATGATGAATCACCATCATCGCTAATAATAGAAAATATTGATGGAAACTTGATAATGGAACGCTAAGTAAAAAACCAACTAATACCTTGAGTAATCCGATATGTCGATATTGGCAGGTTCGTCGGCATTTGACCCTTCATGCATGAGTTTGCTCATAATTTTCAGGCGTAGCTTTTCCTGGAATCATCAATAAATTAATCATGCTACACACATTGTTGCGTTTTTTTGCACGTACTTTTCTCGGATCCTCATCGTAAAAGTCTAATAACGTCTGGCAGAATGTTTTGCCCATCATTTCAAAGTCAAGCGTATTGAAATGTGTCTCGAAGCGACCGCCGAGCGTTGATCCACCAAACGAAGCCTCCAGGGTAAAGCTGTTCGCGATGCCCATCATCCACATAACCACGCGACCGGTGCCCTCTTTGCATTTTTGCACGCGAAATTTGCATGTTTGAAATGAGAACTAAAAAGACATCCAAAGTAATACTGCTACATATTGATTGGTATGTGCAAAGTTTCACCTTTTCGGGTGCATTTTTATGCAGCATGAGTGGAAACACTTGCTCATAGAGTTTCCTGTCTGGATTTTTGCGATTCTCACAGCCGAATATGAATATGTTGTTGCGCTTCGAGTGAGCATGAAGATCACAATACATTGCGACGCCACATTCCTCGACAAGTCTGCGCAGAGAAATTTACACATTAAGCCATTCACACATGCATTCTTTGCAATCACATACTTTCTAATCATCAATTTCGTATACCAAATAGTCGGATAGTATTCGCGTATCACAGTACGATATTGTCGATTCAAATCGCGTCCAGTCAGGGAGCACCGATGATTGCCCACAATAACACCATCTGGATTGAGCATGGGGACGAGCTTGAAGATGAAATTGTCGCGCAACTCTTTTGCCGGTCCGCAGTCGCTGGTAAGATACTCTAGAATCCCATGCATCATCCACGAAGCGGGCGTTTCACCGGGATGCACACGCGCTGTAATCACGACCGCCTTCTTCTTCTGCATGTCGCGAAAAAGTTTAATCGACGCTTCCACCCCACAATGCAAATCACTGTATAATACCTTATTCGGGTTGCATTCGTGCGGAGGCGTTGTAACCGTCACATAATAGACATTGTTACCGGCGAGCGTCTTGCATAACAGCCGCAGCGTGGTGTAGCTGGCCTTCACCGGATGCGCGACAATGCCAAAGAGGTACTCCTGCAGGTCGGTGTACGTGTACGGATAGCTGTGCGCAAAGTACACGGTGTCGTCGTCGTGCGGAAAGTCAAAGGTGAACGTGAGCGTATGAAAGGTTGGCAGCTCCGGATGGTCATCGTTATTACTGTCAACGGCGGCCCGGTTAATAAGGACATTCGCAATTCATATTCACAATCATGCTGCCGCTTACTTTTCGTTGCTGAAATACGCGATATTGTTGCCGACGCGCCGCCAGCCGACCGAATGCATTTGCGCATCCTTATTGGAGTACATCAGCGGCTTCATACCGTCCGCGTAGAGGTTCTCCGATTTCGTAAAGTTGACGATCGAAAAGCGATAGACGGGACCCTTCTTCATGCCGGTGACGCGAAAGTAGAACCACTGCATGTGGCGGTTCGTATAGAGATCGTTGCGCAGATACAGTTCGTAGTAGGTGTCGTGGATTTTGATCGCTTTCGCCAGATTGCCCGATTCGAAGCGCGACTCGAAGCGCAACCCTTCCTCGTCCGGCGACGGGCACGTTTGCAGCAAGTACTTGCTGCCGCCCACGCTCGATCTGGAAAACTATCGCGCATCCGATTGCGGCGGGTTCAATTATCATCTTGTAATCTAGTCTTACGTAATCCACCGAACTTATCGGATAGTATTGGTAAATAATAATGCCGGCCTCTTCGCCCACGGGCCTTGTTTGTATCTCGCGTCCGGTGGGGTGATAGTACGGTTCCGGTGGGCAAGTCTTGTACGGTATGTGTTTCACGCGCTCATCCAAAACCTACATTCAAATCGATTGCGGAAAGGAAGGCAAGTATTTGATACGATTTTTTTTTACTTGGCATTCGGAAGGCCATCGTGCTTGCTGCTGTCCATCGTATTCGAAATCACGATCTCGGTTCTCCTTGTATTTGAGAAACCAACTGGTCACTCGATCTTCTGGCGATTCGGTACCATTGTTATCTAGTGACCGCCGCCCGTAAATGTTGTCCGCGTAGTAGAAGCTATTGGCTGAGCGCGTTTTGCGCGGCGTATGCGGAAATAGCTCATCTTGCATATCTCTCACAATGGTACTCTTGGACACAATCGTTAGGTACGTTTCGGAACATGCACGCGACACTGCAAACATCAAACCGGCGAATGCACCACCAATACATATATGGTTTGTTATCACGTCTATCAATCGCTATTTATAATATTTGATCGATCTGGAATGCATCGAATGCTTGTATCTAAATTTGAAGTTGTGGGGCGAGTAAAGCTATCAAACTGTCTACGATAATGTGCGTTAAACTGTCAATTGAATTTGAATTTACCTTTGTAGGAGAGATTCTCAGGTTCCATGTCCGCAAAATTTACTGAACACCAACTTCAAATTTTGCTATATCATCTGTCTCCCATTATGCGCGGGTGTGCCTAGTTCTAAGGGTTGATGCAAATAGGGTTTTAGTCGCCGTCGACTGAATAACGGCCAATTTGTATTACTCTTAGAATTTATGCGGAAACGTTGCCCATGACTGATGGAACTGCAAGGAGACACATCATTGACGTGCGTTTGTCTATCAACGCGACTGAACGCGACGTTTTTTGCGGGGGTTGGTTTCGTAGCGCGGATGGCAGTGATGTCAATATGGCACGTCGGGCAGACGGGGCGATACCAACTCACGATTTGCACCGGCCCCGCGAGTAGCAGACAGGGGGTTAACCTCCCGGCCCTTC
Organism: Myllaena sp. GC000078; assembly: GCA_030264135.1. Classification (NCBI taxonomy): domain Eukaryota; kingdom Metazoa; phylum Arthropoda; class Insecta; order Coleoptera; family Staphylinidae; genus Myllaena; species Myllaena sp. GC000078. Next base: position 1,497 of record JARJDR010005706.1, on the reverse strand, counting down.
CGATTCTAAGCCTAACACGCATATCACCATGGTAAAATTCGTTGATAAATCGATATTAGGGCATTGCGATAGTTGGCAAGGTGCTGCACGTGCACTGTTATATTGTGACGAAGGAGCCGTAGTGCATTATGAAAACATCGTTCTTAATCATGTTTAATAATGATAGAGTGTTGGGACCTTGATAAGGGTGGGCGGCAGCACAATATGAGTATTGTGAAGTTTAAGTATATTGCGGCGCATGAAAATTGTGGGGGAAAGGCGAAGTAGAAATAGTGGGTCAAACGGAAAAGCTTGACAAGAACGTCAATAGATCACATTTCGCATTCTGGTCAAATTCTAGTCAAATTTTGCCGCAGTGCCCTATTTGCCCAACATCAATAATTGTATCCAAATAGTTGTATCAAAATATTAAGTAACGCAACACACAATTGAGATATTTTATTCTGATAATCTGTTGGCTCATTATCTATTACTTAGCCTATGCTAGAAAAAGTATTAACACATTAAAGAATTTTTAAAATTTCTTGTAATGTCTCTTACTTCACACCATTTGTAAATTAGTACTGATTTGCATAGTCATATATAATACGATAATGCATAGAAATTTATACATAATATGATATTAAGCCTAGTGGTGACATTGGAAAAAGTAAAGAAAATGCAATCTAGTCGGTGTCGGTTGTGCTACCACTGTTACTTGCTAAAAACGGAACCGATTCTGAAAATGCATGCGCGATAATTCACACTTTTAAGGTGTTTCAAACCTTACTTACACTATGATTTTTAATTTCCGGCGCAAAAACATGAAACAAATGGCAAGATGGCGAATGCTATGCTTCAGGTCATTCAAATCTGTTACTCAAAAATCAAAGGTTTCGAAAATAGTGCGTGTTACATGGTTTTGAACTTACAATAACGAAATATGGCACCACATCACTTTTTCAATTCGCACCAGGTTGAGCGACTTGTAGAGATATCTGTTCAGTTTCAAATAATATGTCACAGAGCCACAGACGAACTCACTCATAGAACTTACAAATCATCATCTCAATCATTCTCTATCAGGCCATCAGCGGACACCTCCATCACGCCGCGGAAAGTATCGCCGCGAGCCGGCACGCCGCGGCCAGTTCGGCTCGAGCCCAGTTCGGCACGGCACTTCGCCACTTGTCTCGACGGCAAGTATACCCGCACTTGTGATTATAGCCAGACTTAAAGTAATTATATGTAATGGGATGTTGCTATAGAGTTAGTGCTGTCATGCCCTGTTTCTCGGATTAATTTCGCCACAAATAGACATTGAAAATTTGGTGTTTTTTTTTAACATTTTGCGATTTTGCCCTTACAAAATAGCCCGTGTCTTCGAAACAAAGGGCGGTAGCGACGCGTACTCAACGGCGTTGGAAAGCGCAGCTCTTTGTATTTCTAATGAGGTGCATTTGATTTCCGGAAGTTAAATAGTTTCGCCACAAATCGACATTGAGAATTTCGTGTTTT
>JARJDR010005700.1:0-15850 GCA_030264135.1 Myllaena sp. GC000078 | reverse complement strand
TTTTTTTGCACGAACGCATGCCCTCACGTGTTGGGCGACCGATTGACAATGGTTTGAGCGTAAAATCACGTAATTAGCAAAAGATTTGCATGAATTACCGACAAAAATTCACGGAGCGATGGGACGAGCGTGCGCACCCACCCGCTGACGTTAACAGACTGATTTTATGTGAAAAGTGGGCGGAGCGATTTGAAATTTTGACACTTCGGTCGACTCCGACGGTCAATCGGCAATCTTCGATCGATAACAATTTCTTTAATTGCAAATAAATCTTTAAAAATATTCATAACTCATCAATATTTTCACATAAATCCATAAGTTGTAATGTCTAAATTGTTTTAAAGCTATTTCGTATAAAAATAAACCATTTTAACAAATTTGAATGTACCGACTGTTTACCCCCATATAACCCAATGAATGACTATGCTACTATTAATTAGGATGTTAATGAGGCACTGGCGACAAAATTCACCACCGCCAATCGAATCGCCGTGTGGAATTCATCGGGAAACCGGTCGCAGATCAAATGCAAAGAGATCCTCGGCTCTGTTTCCGAGCTCGGTAGAACACATGCGAAACTTGCTAATTTACTAATTAAATTTCGCTAATTATGATGAGGACATATATTATTGGGATTCTCCACGGTATGTATATATCGTGGAGCGTGTCCGCAGCGGTTCTGGACGTGGTGGAGGATCGGAATCGGCAAGATATTTTATATGGTTATGTTTATCTTGTTTGGCGCCAAGTCCTTTTTTCGGACGTAGTGCTTTTTGCGGCAATGAAACCACTTGGAGAAGGCAAACTGGAACCATTCCTGTCCTAATACGAATATTCAAGTGGCTGGAAGTGATGCAAATCAGTCAGGAGTCCTTCTGAAAAGCCACAACCAACATGTGCACCAGGTGCATCTGAGAAGTCTGTAGGAGTTTTCCTCGCCTCTGGAGGACAAAACCAGTGTCACCAGGTGATTCACCGCCTTGAATTACCCCCGGTGGTGGTATCATACAGCGACAAGCTAATTTATCTTGGGAGAACCACGGATAACGCTTGGCAATACGACCTGGAGCACAATGAAGATGACGTGAATCAACGTCTTATTCTTGGCAGTAGTAAGGAAGGCGGAAGCAAGGATCGTGAGATTGTGTCAGTTGGTGAATTTTCACATAATTTATCATATTTTTATCTTGTTTGGCGCCAGGTCTTTGTTTCGGACTTGGTGCTTTTTGCGGCAATGAAACCACTTGGAGGAGGCAAGCTGGAACCTTTCCTGTCGTAATACATACCACTATTCAAGTGGCAGGACGCGATGCAGATCACTCAGAAATCCTTCTGAAAAGCAAGAATCAACATGTGCACCAGGTGCATCTTGGAAGTCTGTACGTGTTCTCCTCCCCTCTGGAGGACAAAACCAGTGTCACCAGGTAAATCACCGCCTTGAATTACCCCTGGTCACCCCCGGTGGTGGTCTTATACTGCGACAAGCTAATTTATCTTTGAAAACCCACGGAAAACGGTTAGCAATAGGACCTGGAACACCATGAGGATGGCGTGGATCGACGTTTTCTTCTTGGCAGTAAGAAAGAAGGTGGAAGCAAGGATCGCCAGATTGTGAAGTGGGTGAAGATTAACATAATTGACCAAAATAATCATAGTTTTGTTTTAATTCAACATAGCAAGTACCTAGAGGAGACTTTTGTATGAGCAAGTGGAGCAAGTGGCGCGTTTTGCGTAGTTTTGCGGCACATGCGGCACATTCAGGCACATTTATGAAAACTCAAGCCAGCCGCTTGGCACGAGCGCTTGATCGTCGTGCAGCGGGTGCAGCGCAGTTCGTACACCGCTGGAAGGGTACTCTCGCGCACACCTCGCGCACGTGTTGTTCGTGGAGTGATAACCTTTCACAAAATGGGTAAATTTCGCACGAAATTAAAAGGACAATCGAAGGGGAAACGCTGGCCGAAGGGACAGAGCTCCAGTTCGAATCCCCAGACGAAGACGCATCGAGATCAAGCGAAATCACGTTTTTTCCAGGCGAATGTTGGTGAGTATGCGAATCACCCCGCCGGCATCACCATGGATCTTTCTATAATTTAAATAAATAGGCACGTCTAATCTAACAACAACCGCTCTGCAAAAACACAATGCCGTGGAGGCTTATACATTGCCGAAAACGGCGCCAGTGGTGGAGGAGAGGATGGATGAGGCAGAATCATGCTACACTTCTGTATCATCGTTTCACACCATGAAAACATTTGCTTCTGAATGGTCAGACTGTTCAAATATGTCCTTCAAGAGGTTTATGAATGTATTCCGCTCCGATTCGGCATTGCACAAGGAGATGTTGGCTATTCTCGCTGCCATCACTGAAGTTGTTAAGCAGAATGGTGGATCTGAAACACCCACTGAGTTTTATTGTGCATTGATCACAAGCATGGAGCAGATATGTGAAGAGAAGAATGAAGATCAAATCACAGCAGTGCTTTCATTGATCAGCATGGGAATTAAAACAGTCCCAGTGCCAGTTTTGAGGAGCACTTACAGTACTCTCACAAACCAACTGTTGGTGATCTTGGGACAGTATGGTGGTGCTGAGAATAATGTAATAATTAAGAGTATTATGACCATCTTAGGGGTGCTATTGAAGAATCAAGAGATGATAGTGTGGCAGGATAGTCAAACATTGGCAGTATTTGCTGCTATTTTGAATCCATTCTGCATTCATTCCAAACCAAAGGTACTTTAACTTTAATTATATGCTTACTTTTACTTTTACTAAATCATTTTGTGTGTGCAGTGGAGAAAAGCTGCTCAACAAGCAGTGATTTCGATTCTATCAGCAGACATTTTTGCAAATGAACAACATTATTCACCACCAGCTGAGAAAGTTGCTGAATTCTGCAAAACATCACTTGAATCCTGCTTGGGAAGCAATACAAATAGCACCATCTTAATCTCTTCCATACAAGCTGGACAAACTACCATTCTGCATATTTTGGGGCTGCTGAAAGATGTCATCATCTATTTTAACAAATCAGACGTGAAGAACTGCTGTGAAATAATGCTGCGAGTAATGTCGCTCAACTATCCAATCGTCACTTCTTGCGCGATGCAAGTTTTGCATGCGTTGTTCTCATCGCAGAAAGCTGTGGCCCCGGCCAAACTCAATGGACAGATTATTGCTGCTTTATACGACTATCAACCTTCTGCGACCGATTCACAGCCGATATTGGCATGGTTGGCAGTGATGCAGCAAGCACATGTACATCTAGCAGAGTATGCCCTGAAACTTTATTCAAATTGAGTATATTAATAGAGTTTAATTATTTCAACAGTGTCGATTTGGGGCATTGTTGCGGAGCACTCCCAATCATCTTCAACACCATCAACCAGCTATGGCTCTCGCAAAAACCCGAAGTCGTTATGGCTGCAACCCACTCGTTGGAAGTCCTCCTCCGCGACGCCGTCTCGCAAGTGTGTGCCGATGAGAATGCGGTGAAGGTGCACGAGGCGAAACTCTCGAAATGCGTCCAGTCTATCGAGCTGGGATATGGCTATCAATATCATCATGCATGGCCACAAATCCTGCACGTAACAGCCATCCTGTTTGAGGTTTGCGGAGCAGCATGTCCACATCTGCTGGTTAACGTGCTGAAAACGCTGTCGGAGTTGCGCGACTCGTATAAGTTCAGCTACAACAATGAGCTTGAACGCACCGTAGGCGCTGCGATACGAGCGATGGGACCGGAGGTTGTGCTCAATGTGATCACTTTGCGCAAGGACAGCGGCGAATTGAATTTGGACCGCTCGTGGTTGCTACCCGTGCTGCGTGAGAACGTTCAGCGATCGACGCTTGAGTATTGGGCAAGAGGCATTCTCCCGCTGGCAATCTTCAGCCAAAAACGTTCTGTTGAATTGGCGAATCGGAACGATGGCATTGGTGCACATAGCGCTGAATTACTGCATTTGCAGTTGTGGAATCTCTTGCCGAGTTTCTGCAATCAGGCAACTGATATTCACTTGGGATTCAAAAGCGTTGCCAAAGTACTTGGTATGGCGATTTCGGAAAGAAAGGAATTGCGTCTTTCGGTGATGGCTTCATTGCGGAAGTTGATTGCGGGTGCACATGCGTCCGAGAATAAAGACGACGTGCAAGAACTCGCCAGATTCGGTAAAAACTATTTACCGATTTTATTCAACTTGTATACAGCCAAGCCGGTGGGCACCGACGAAGAAGGGCAGCGTTTGGCGGCCATGGATACTATCAAAGTGTATTTGGAAATCGCTCGCCCCGAATTGACCGCTTCACTCTTTGACAATGCGATGGATCGTTTGAAAAGCTTGGATGGCACTGAAAGGGAGGATGCGTTTATCAAAGAGAGCATTATGGACTTGATCAAAGCTTTGATTCCATACCAAACGGCTGATAACATCGATCGAATCTATGAGATGAGTCTCAAACATTTGGCGGAAATTAAAAACCAGAAGGAGCAGAAGAAGGCGTACCGTTTGCTGGAGGTGATTTGTTCCAACGAAGCTCAAGGTTGCAAGGAATTCCTCCAGCGTCAGCGGAAGTTCATCCAAAAAATACTCAAGAAAGCGCTAACAACGTCGGCGATATCTTCCAAAGGTGCACGTCTCCGTTGTTTGAACCATTTGCTTAAGGCCCAGCCTCAGTTAGACCATGAAAGCACCTTCATTCGATCCACTATCCATGAGGCTATTTTGGGCTGCAAGGATCCAAATCAACGTTGTCGTCTTATCTCGTATGAAGTGCTGAACACCATCGGCGAAATCCTTTCAAATCACGATCAGATGGAGCAATTCGTTGCGCTGCTTCTCGCTGAATTGAAAGGTACGCCGCAGCAAATAAGTTGCACTCTCTTGGGTCTCTCATCAATCCTCCATACATTCACCGGAGCATTGGGAAAATCGAATATTGTGAACATACTCGAGAACGTTTTCAATTTAATCACAACGCCTACGCGAGAAGTGGTTGCGTCGTGCTTGAGCTTCATCAAAGTATTCATCAAGAGTATGCCCAGTCCTCAAGTGGCGGTCCAACTGCCCAGCATAGTGAAGGGACTGTGCGCAATGAAGGAGGATTGCCAGCGGCATTGCCGCGTGAGCGTGCGCAACATTCTCAGTCGGTTGATGCGCAAGTTTGGAAGCGATTCAATTACCGCACACGTTCCAGTTACCGACAAGATAATGTATAACCGACTGCGCAACTTGCGCAAGGAACAAAGTCGCAATAAACGCAAGAAGGAGCAGGAAGATGCCGACGAAGATGAGGTCGATGTGGATATGACGGATGAGTTCACCGCCAAAGCACGCGCTAAGACCGTCGAGGAGATCTTGGCAGATTCCGATTCGGACTTTGAGGATCACGAAGTCGAGAGCAAATCGAATAAGAAGCAGCGGAAGTACCAGGCATTCATCGAAGAGGATCCGGAGAGCATTGTCGATTTTAAGGATCCCAGCGTGGTTAGCAAGATCACAACATCGCTGCCGGCGCATTCGCATAATATGCCACAACTACAGCCAGAGAAGGGGAAGAAAAATCGCGGTTTTAAGACAACAGCTGATGGTCGACTAATTATTGCGGATCTTTCTGATTCGGATAGCGATCACGGTGGTGATGCGAAGAAATCACTGGATAATGATTCGGACTCGGGCGAGGATACGCTCAGCAAAGCAGAGACTGAAATTCTGCGTGATCGCAAGCGGAAGAGGAGCAATGCTTCCAGTGCAGCAAGCAGTTTTCAGTCGAAATATAAGCCCGGTGGGTCAGGCATCCATCGAAAGGTACAGGCTACTGCTGGATCGGTGCGAAGTGTTGGTACGTTCGGCACCGATTACAAGGCGAAGAAGGCTGCTGGTGATATTAAGAAGAAGGGTAAGGTCGATCCATATGCGTATGTACCATTACAACGCAGTGCTTTGAATCGCCGGAAGAAATCCAAATCTGCGGGTGCCTTCAAGAATATCATCGGCGCTGCTAAGTCCGGGTCGAAGAAAGGTACAAAGGCACGTAAGCGCCTTGGTAAGTAGCTCGCTTATTATATAATAAGAGTTAACATTGATTTCATGATTATATGCGTACATGTACACATATTCGAAAAGTTGTCATTAAAGTGGTGATTATCTATGTTGCTTGTTGCTTTTTCTTCAATGTTTTAGAGTTCACTCAAGGTTTTCTGGCATTCTATATTCAATGATATTAGGCAATACAGGAATACATAATAATATAATTTTTGTTATCATTTTGTAATCCCATTTGTTACGAATTCCGTGGACCTAAATATTTGTTTATATACCGGTGACCAGGAGAGCCAAAGAACTATTATTAACCTGTTTGTTTTTCTTCAATTTCATAGATATACAAATACATATTCGAATTACTATTGAGAGATTAGCATATAATATTACACACATAAAATCAGAAATATGAGATACAACATATAGTTTTTCATAAGGGGTGTACAAAAATGAGTCGCTTTTCTTGCGTTCGTAAATTTTGCAGTAAGCAATCACATTGGCGATTGAGAATAGAACAACGCACTTTTTACCTCCCAACTTGATCTTTAGCGCACAATTGAATAATGCGAAATATAGCGTATTAAATATTATACCCAACCACAAGAGGATCCATATTAAATATATATTGTATGTACTCCCATTGAAACTTTTATTTTTGTCACTGAAGGAGAAGTGCATAGCTAATCGAGAAGCGTCCTCCCAACGGAAGAGAGGTTCCTTCGTTTCAACAGCAACGACTAGTCCGCTTTTCGGCGAACACAGTTCGTTTTGTCCCATTTCTTCAAATATTTTTTTTGTGTGTACAACTATGAATATATGTGTGTAGGTTTTGTATGCATATTTTTAATTTTCATCAGTTTCTCTAATCAAAATACGTTAAATTCTTCTGAAACGATTTGAATCATTCTTCCATTCTACACAAAATCGCAAATTCGCAAAGTGTGAATGTGGTATGTATATACGCACAAAGTTAATTATCCTTTGGGGGAAGGGAAACGTTTAAAGTTGGGCTTGCTTGAAACTTCTTCGCGAAAAGAATTCAATACATTCTTGGTTTACTACGTCAAAGAGATTAAATAGTGTTTTCATCGGTCAATTATCCAACCGGAAGTAGATCAAAATCTTTTTGTTTTACTCGTTCAAATTACAATATTTTATGTTCTGTCATTAATACAAGCTTTATTTGCACCCACAAACACCTTATAGTATGTGTTCAATAATGTTTTGGGTAGACTTTGATTGAATTTGCAGAAACATGTATAATGTCGTCAATAAGTTTCTCATATTTGTTTTGTTCATCCATTGAACCGGTAGTCAAATTTCGTGTGTCAGATATTTAATAAGTTATTCATCGTTTTTAAGCGGATTATATTCCTTTCTAATGCTCGAACTGTTATGTATGCTTTTGTTTTTTACATCGAAATAGTAGCTGTTTTTTGTATGTATTCCTTAGTTAATATGCCCATCACAGCGTCATGAGCGTCATTAATTACTCTTCTCATTCGGTCCGAACAATCCGTACGACGTTTAAAAATACGATTAACGGTTGCGTGGGTATTGCCGCCATGTATATCACAAATTCCCCTCGGATAGATTTCGAGATTTCCTACGGGGAGGAGAATTATCATGACTGCCGCTCACCGTCGCGATTTGTTTTCAAAAGTCGAATAAAATAACGAGTACTAAACGGTTGGCGCACGTTTGGTGGATACCTCGCACCGAAAATCGCCGTCGATCTATCTCGGACTGTTCGGGACAACATCCATCTTATCTCCTCTCATCATCTCTGCGCGCTTTTGTAACCGATGTATATAAATATCATAAATATAAATCACAGCAGCGACTGATGTGATATCTCAGTCATTATTTTTATATAATTATTAACACTCGTAACAAATATAGAAAAATATACATATTTGCTCTTCAACCACATTTGTTTGTATGTTTCTCTTCTATAGATTTATAGATAGTTTGTTAGTAACCGTTTGAACACACGTTTTATTTTTGTTGTTGCAGCCATTAACGAATCGCAGTCTTGTTAAAGCGTCGTCACACACTCGCTTGCGTTATAACTTCGGATGGAATTGAGAGTATGTATGGTTTTTCTTGTGATGTTATGTACATTGTTCTTGGTTTCCGGCGATTGGTCTGCGCATGGTTCGCGAAATTCAACGCGGTTACACACATAACAAGACACATGCAAAACGCGTTCGAAATTCGTTGTTGAGGAGCGAAAGAAAACATTGGTGACGTGACAGTCGTTCATTACTTTTTTTTTTGGTCAAAAATCGCACTTGGTTTGTTTTGTGTTTTGTTTTTAGTCTCGTCTGCATCGAGAAAGAAGCACCATCCTCATCTTCTTATCATTAATCAACAGTCATAGGTTCTTTGTTTGTTTGTATGTTTCATTAATATACGAGTTAAAAGTTGGTATTCGCACGTACGGCAGCCTCCAAATAAAATTACTCCTGTAAACTAAAGCAACACCGTTCGCCACGAGATGAGAAAAATTAAAGCGACAAGAAAAATAATACGAAATAAAAACAAGCGTCGATTAGAAAAACGACCGAGAAAAGAAAAGTCGCACTAAAATATTCCAACACAAATGGCAACCGTTTACTATTATCAATTCGAACAGTCAAACTAATTATTACATTGAAATGAAGGCACACTCTTGTGCGGCGGAGGGGCCATAAAGAACGCAAAAATACTCGTGGCGGTAAAGGGGGATGGGTTGGAATTATCAGCGCAAACGTGTCTTATATCTAACAGACAGAAGGGCCATCACCTTGGCCCCGATGCTCGGACTCCGCGCCTTTGACATCATCGCACGCAGCTTCGGCGGCGGTTTCCCCGTCGTTAGCGGGTTGCTCAGTTAATTTGTCAGTATCAACCGTCTCCCTATGTACACAGTATAAACATTGTAGCGAATTGCATGTGTGAACAAATCGTCATGCATAGAAATGGGTGTGAAGTAGTAGGGTAAGCAGCATTCGAGAAACTAATCGCTAATATCACGGTAACTCTACTCAGACAGAAGAAAAGGGGAAAGAAAGGGCTTACCCATTGTTATCGGCCTTATCAGAAGCAACCGCCACGCTATTCGCTTTGCCTGAGCGATTATTCGAGACGGCGCTGCTACCACCACCTCCGCCACCACTACCGGTGCCGTTTTGTCGTTGCTTATTAGCCGACTTTTTCTTATTGTGAGGCTGCTGCGTACACATAAAAACATTCGAATATAAATTAAGGGAACGAGAAGAAAACGAGCGAAGTTATTGAAACCATACAGTGTTCTTTTTGTTCACCGCGTACGTCGGCGGGCCGGCTTTACGCGCGCGTGCATTGCCGCCCGCAGCCCCACCGCCGCCGCCTCCGCTGCCACTTCCCAGACGATGTTGCCCTTGATGGTGATGATGGTGATACGGTTGTTGATGCTGGTGATGTGGAGAGAAGTTTAGACGGGGACCGCCCAACCCAGTGCCGTTACCGCGATTGTTGTAACCGGCGGCAAGCAAATGCTGCTGTTGTTGCTGATGCTGTTGATGCGGCGCATGCTGACGCACGTTCTGGTAGCCATAGTTGGCACCCCAAGAACCCACCACCACGCCGGCAATCTGCAGCTGCCCACCGCGCGATTGCATCGGTCGGTGACGCACGTTATTCGAACCGCGCGATGATGGCAAAGGCACGGCCGGGAGGCAGTTTGGAGGAGGCATACCCGCTCTAATATGACCTAGAAAAGCACTTCTAGTTATAATCCAGCCTATAAGAAATGCCTGAGATATTACCACTAAAATGAGGTATCGGAACTTTCGCAAATTTCGCATCGATACCCTCAAGAATTGCCTTGCGCATACGCTCCACCTTGACGACGCGCTCGATATGGTTCTCGCAGAGATCCAGCAGCGTCTTCGATTGCGTGGCACGCGTTATTGTATGGTGGAACAATTTGCCGTCAAAATACAGCCAAGGGCAGCACATCAACCATGGCAACGGAGCACCGCAAGCGTCGTTCGCCAGCAGAGTCATTTCGACACCCTGCATGAAGACGGCGGCAAGTTGCACTCCACGACTGGTGACAACGTTCAACTGCAAAATACATCATTCATTATATGCTGGGAAAACCGGAGGAGATTCATCGCAAACCCACCGTGAGTTCTTGTAAATACTGAGTGTTCATGAGATCAGGATTGAAAGCTTGCGCAAGAAATACGTCGAGCTCAGCGCGACGCAAAATCGGCTTATCCTGCGACATGATGTAGCGCAATACGCACGCCATGACGAGCATATGCTGAGGCACGTACGAAATATTCAAAATCAGAGGTGTGTCTGAATTAAGGCAAGATAATAAAGCACGCATTCGACGACGCTTATCGTCCACCGAAGGGCCGAACCAGAGGCGCTGGAGTGTTGGCACGGCCCACGGCAACGGCACCGCCTTCACTTCCTCGGCACACTGATACGGATTGCTGCGACTGTACACCCACTCCTTGATGATGACGTCCGGCAGCGGGGCATTCTCTGGAACCTCTTTCGCGTCCTTCTTTTTCATGTGCACATAGCGATGGTGGTGCAGGTTGAAGAGTACTGCGTAGATGCGCTGACGCAGCGGCTGGTAGATCTCGTGGATGGGTGGAAATTCGCGATTTCCCTCGTCCTCCATCACGCATGGCAGGCGCATCTCTTTCGTGTTGAGTACGTGAAGGATGGATGGGGCCATGAGACCTTTCTGATGGCGTAACGACGCCGTGCGCAATACGTCCGTTGAGACGTTCGGATGGATGACGTTCTGCGCGGCTGTCGGGGTAACATTGTCGGTGGTTTCCACCTTGGGAGATTCGACCGAGCTGCCTCCGCACGAATTAGTATTTGTCGTGGAATCGGTAGAGCTGACTAGTAGGTTGGGGCCGGTGCTGGCACTGCTGCCATTCGAACTGTGGCCGTTGAAGCGCGATGTGTCCGACGTCGGCGGCGACTCGTCGTGCGGGCTGTTCTTCGCCGAAGAGTCGATGTCGATGCCAATGATATCGGAGGTGAGAATCTGGTTGACTGTAGCGAGTTTGTAGTTCTTGAGACTCTCCTGCTCCTGTTCGGTGGTCTCGGACGCAAAACCCGACGTGTCTATTTCGATGACTTCTTCCTTGATTGTCACATTGTTCACGACTGCTGCTTCCGTCTTCACTTTCACGAACGTCTCCTTGCGATTGTTATTTCGAGGGTTGTTATATTTGAGGAATCCTAATGGAGTGCCGGTGAGATAATATGTAACGGAATGTTTGAACGAGTCGCGACGCTTGTCATCCTCGCCGAAGATCTCCTCCGATAAGCAATCGAGGTCGCTGCCCGTCGGCAATGTGCGCACGTATTCGGCGAGCAGCTTGATGGCGGTCTCGCCCTGCATCTTTTGATCGTCCTTCCCAAACTTGCCCAGCACCCGCTTATGGATATCTTGCAATTCAGTTTCGGGCATAATGAAATTACCCAAGAGCGAAGCTAGCACGCACATTTGTTCTTGGGTGAGCTGTAAGTGCTTATTCAATTCAGGCACCATGTATTCTTTTGTTTCCAGTGAACCCTTGTAGGTTAGCTTCAGGTTCTCCGAGGAGAAATAGCGCGGAGGATCAAAAACTGCATACTCGGCGTCGTCGGCAAGCAAACCGTTGAAACCGTATTCACGGCAATATGCGATCACTTCTTGGTGATGGTCCTCAATTGAACAAATCTTAAACAAACGCAAATTGAGTAACATAAACCCTTTATGACATTGTGTAGTAACTTACCACTGCAATACCCAAATGGCGTAGGGCCATACGCAGTGCGGTGCGTAGAGAGATCGGAGGTGTCCACCAGATCTTCGGTGGCGGTGTCGCCTTTGTGTTTATGTGCTTGAGAACCATACCGACGCGTTGGCGAATGTTGGCCTGCTGCGCGATCCATTCGTCCATCCGTGTGCTCTCGTTGCTGCCGTTAAACACAATCGCCAATTCGATATTACCGCGTTCGATAGCTTGCGTTAACAGATTGAGAAATTGATACATGCGATTCCATTGACCACCACAAGCCCAATCTACAAACCACCAAAATATTTACATTAAAAGTATGCATTCGTATCCATCATTCTTTGCATTGTTGGCTTACCCGAAAAGTATCCACCGTACAAGCGATCCAGGCAATTCTCGCCGTCCACAATCAGTTTCAGTTTGTTGTTAATCGGTGTACGGATTTTTCGGTTCTGTTGCCTTTGCTGGACATTGTGGGCTATTTTCAGCAAATCAACGGAAACTGAGCCACCTTCCAGCGAGGCGCCCCCCAGGAAAGTTTGCAAATCTTGAATCCCCATATTGTCAGAATCGGGTTTATTGCGAAGCAGATGAAATTAATGAAATCCACGGGTGATATATGCCCAAGCCGCTAACAAGGTGTCATTTCTGCAAAAACAATTGACTCAACTTAACCTATGAATGATATAGAACGCACGAAATTGATTAAATTTGATGAAACATTAGTTACACAACGAAAAGGGTGCGCCTAATATGTAGCAAACTAGTGCACAATCACATCACCCCACACGTATCGAATATGCCGAAGTACATACTTGTATCTCATTTATTATTAGCAAGGGAGATTGATAGACCGGGCGTTTTTGACATACTAATCGCGCAATGATTATTCAATATGTTACCGCTTGAAAGATGATAATTACAGTGTGTCAGCACGGATAACAACGATAACTGTGAAAACAAATTCGTGTTACGGCTCAACCTAATCTCGACTGTTGCACGTAGCTTTGCAAAGGAGCTCTCGGGTGAGCTGGTACGCCGTAGTACAACATTCGGTGCAATACATTCGGCGGCCATCATGCGTTATGGAGACAGGGAATTATAATCAATTTATATAATTAATCGAGCAAAAATCGTGTTGTCAGTGGACTCACCGTTGCTAGAAAGACGTCCGCTTGGCCGACGAAGCCGCACACGGTGCTTCTTCGGTCGAGCGTCGCTGCGACAACGCCACAATCGCAATTGCAATGCGTTGCTGACCCGCCTGCCCGTCTGTCTGTTTGGTGCCGGCACCGCGTAAATAAATCTTACGTTGTAACACACATAACAATCAACGAGAATCAGCGCCTGCTGCTTGGATCACGCGCGAAACCCGAGCGAAAATCGCGTACGCAGTGGCAGGGTACGAGAGCACAGCAGCAGCAGCCAAAGGCAGCGAGCCGACCACGAATCGAACAGCACACACACGCACCGTTCGCCGGACAGACCGATGATCTAGTCACGAAAGTATAAACTTCTAAACAAACACGACCCGGTGCAGAAAATTAAGCAAAACGCACTGTGCCCGCACAGAACGAAGGGGGGCCAAACATAGAACACACAAGAACCAAATGTTTTTTTAGCCGGAAACGCTACGGAAAATATTTGCAAAGAGAGATGGAGAGAGAGCGCAGCGGGCGTGTTGTGACAGGCGGAAGTCGCGTGGATTGCGCGCGAGTTTGAATTATGTCGCCGAAATGCTTGACTACTCGCACTTGTTGAAATCCGTAGGAATCTTTCTTTCACCCGTGATAGCATATAAATATTACTTTACTATCATTCGTTATTTTTTTTTAATCGATGTTCTCCTTACTGCCCATAATTGGGCGTCGGAGTTGTTCATTGCGAACAAATGTATGAAAAACTTTTCAATCGCTACATAACCGTTCAACTCAACTGATTTTTAATTGCTGGCTGAGTTAATTAAGTCGCACTCGGATCGATAAAATTGTAGGTGTTGTGTTAATTCCTCAAATGACTGCATATGCCTTTATCAGAAGGAATGTTTCTAAATCAACGATGTGTTTAGACTGCGATAGAAATGTGAACACCTACACACGAATAGTTTTCGTTCCTAAATTAACTTAACTTAAATTAGCTCTTTGTCAACTAGTCAAGAGTACTTATAGTCATAATAGTAATAGTAGTAGCTTGACGTGTCACTAACGAAAGAAACCTTAAAGTAAACATTGAAAAGGAGACGCGAAACTTTTATATCACGAAATCCAAATAGCCTACAATCATGTCGGGTTGGTTTTCGTTTAGCCGGCTAATAATAACTGCAAATTGAGGCGAGTTATTCAAACTCAGCAGTTGCCCTGGACGATAAGACGCGCATTTATACAAACACTTTACTTTCTTTGTGCGATTTAAGCATGGAGTTGAAACGCGATACGCACGATAACGTGCAGTAGTGTGTAGGTGGTCAATACAATAACTTGCGGCTTTCTACATACATCCTATACGCATTCACACATATTCTAGCTGAATTTGACCCGTAGTGATGATGCACATGACCGACGATGACGATCGCTAATGATTATCCTCCCAAAGCTTCTTGGCGCCCGCGAGTTGATATATGGCGACACAGACGTAGGTGTAGGTGTTCGTGGTGCCCGCGGCGGCAAATTGCTTGACGCTTGCCTTCCGTGTGCAATCAGACGCAAAACGCGAAAAAAAGCGATGTCTTTTTTTCAGTTCTTCCGCTGCCGCGTAAATCCCATTCCCATCTCTCTTTCAACCGTGAAGCACGCGCGCGCGCGTTGCAATCCGCACGGCTTGCGAGGAATGACCTGCGTGCGCGGGCGGGCGGGCATCATCAGTCTGGTTTGCGCCGTCGTCGTCTCCTATCGTTCGATTATTACCGAGGTACCGAGCGCAATTCAAGCGGAAGGAACGGTGAATGCAACAATAACAAATCGTCGCAGCGAGAGTATAATCATTGTGATCGCCAATACAGCTGCATTGATATTTGATTCGTGCAGTGCGAAGCAGCGGACGGGTAGCAAAACGTGCGCGCCTCTCGCTGGGTGCTTTTCCAGCCCCTAATTGATTTTGTCGAGGGCTCGTGGTGCTGCTGAACGTGTCGTCGTGTGTGTCGAGCTTGGAGCACGCAGGAAAAATATAGCCGTGCAAGATGGTGTCGGGCGGGATGACCTGCGTGAAATATCTACTCTTCTGCTTTAATTTATTATTTGCCGTAAGTAGCATACGTTTCTACCCCTGTGTTTGCCCCAAAATGATATTTCCAAGAAATGACAACAGTCCATTTTGCATTGCGAGGGTCGTGGTAAAAATTTCCGCATCCATATTCATCCACATTTGGTGAGATATGGGAAGACAATACAGATTGTTGATAACAATACTTGCACCATTGTGTTATGCATTACTTCATATTGCATTTATGACGCAATTCAATAAATGAGAATGTGCGTGTATGTATATTAGGAGTGACCTGATAATAAATACATAAAGCTGTTGCTTGGATAGCGATGAATTCAAACAACCGTGTATCGTGTGCGATGGACGATAATTATCCAAGAATGGAAAAACGGAAGCGATGGATGTGACCTACATCCATCACGCGTCACCTGCTTTTCTCGACGATAATTTTGCCGGCGGTTGTTATCGTGAACAAAAAGTGCAATGCTATCGGGGGGCTGAATAATTAATAATTGTGGGGAGCGTGCGGTTCGAACTGGGCCGAACCGCAAGATGTCGAAAGTGAATTATGTATGTATGAAATTGCGATGTTATTCTAGAATGTTAAACTTTCCTTAAAGTTGACATGATAAATGGGTGTAAATGGTCAAAAGTTGGGTCTTAATATGAGAGTTTTAGTTTGAAAGCTATTATTTTATATAAAAAAAGGTCCAAATGTTGTGGTTTCAACCAATTTGGTTTTTACCAGCCGCTGGCCATAGCGAAACTAATTGACAACACAAATGACTATGAATGGGATCTGATTTCTAAGCAAATTCTAAGGT
>JARJDR010005692.1:0-10090 GCA_030264135.1 Myllaena sp. GC000078 | reverse complement strand
CTCCACCACCGCCCACTAATGCTAACATCTTCTGAGCTACAAGGTGATTACTGAAATCCCATTAAAAATGTTAGAATTACCGCTCCCGGGCGCTAGGATTTAATATATGGCCGGATTTTAAAGTAAATTAATTGTGTTGCCTGAAATTTACGCTTGTTTATGTACATCAGTGTCACACGGTAGGGTATCAAGATGATAAAAACCAAAAGATCACGCGTATATACTGTTCATTGTTTAAACAGAAGAAATTATATGCAGAGCAAACACACATCCTTGAAACGGGCAACTCGTTTGGGAAACAAATGTTCGCATTGCATATTCATATGCGAACTCATCTGAAACTTTAACAGTGGGATGCATCCGCTCCTCAATGGCGGGATTGAAGGAGAAGTTCTCGGTTTGACTGGAAACAAATTGTTCCTTTCCGGAAAACCTCTCCATGGGTTACCGCATGCGCGCAATATGTGTTTAAACAAACCGTAACATGAACTTGACTCAATCGTTGCCACCACTCTGTTTGCTGCTAGTTAGCATTCATTCCGCCAACTTCGCATGCGGTCTCATCTGAACTTCTTACAAAATAGTTCGACATGAATAATGATCGTAAACAATGCGGCGATACATGTGTATACTTAACAAGCAGTTTATTCGTCATCAAAAGCTTCCAGATATCAAATTTGAGTCGAAAGTTACATGGATCATTGTAAACGGTTGCAATTAAATTTTCACAATTAAAATTGACACTTGGTTTTCGAAGACAAGACGCTATATACAAGCGCGTACCAAAAACTCGATAAAACTATTAATAAGTAGAAACACTCCAAAAATTATTACTGCCAACACATCCGGTCGCAGCAAGTAATCCAATCTCACAATTGCGCAATCACATAGTTCACTGAAATTGCTAGGCTGGCCGAAGCCTTCCTGCACCTCATCGTTATTGATGTCTTCTCGTGCTGGTGAGGCACATGCTGCGCCACAACACACAACTCGTTTGCGATATTGTTGTTGTTGTCGTTGTTGTGGATAATGATATTGTTGTTGTTCTCGTCTTTCTTCTATTGGTGCCATCGGACTTTGGCTAGATACTCGTAGTGCGGCGGGAATACGGCTTTGTTGGTTTGATTGCGATGGCATTCTGTTACCACTTGGCTTCCTTTGACTGTTTTCACTCTGACGTTGACGCGATGGATCTTTCATCTCTTCATAACCAGTGATTATAGTTTGCGTTGGAGGGCGATCAACCTGATTTTGGCGAATCACCTTGTTTTGAACTTTGACAGTAGTAGGTGAGCTGCTGGCTTCGCTCGTTTCATTCGGAGGATTTAAATCACCCTCTTTCATCTTGTCAATGTTCCCTTTCACACTCATTCTCTGAAGTCGAAGCGTTTGCAAGCTATCTGCTGGTGTTACTAACCCGTTCTGCTTCGGCGATTTTACATTTTCTTTCTTCTTAAGAGTAATACTGTTACGAATCTTTGTTTTGCCAACTGCATCCTGCTTTTCATGTTTACTGGCTGCAGGAAATTCGGGTTCTGAAGAGTCTTCCAATTGGGTAATACCACCAAGAGACCTGCTTATTTCCGGTGCACTTGGTATACTTAAAACTAGATCATTTGACATAGTTCCCGATTTCACGATATCATTCATACCAAAACGCGCGCAGATAAAATCCGTATCTATTCCTTTATTTGCCGGAGTATCTACGGCAACACTTGCCGTTCGGTTGAAAACACGTTCACTCCCGACGGCAGCGTCATTCTGGCCACGACGTCCATTATGGACATTTACGCAGGCATTTTGAGAGTTTGTTGCTGCTGCACATGATTGCTCATGCTGAATTCGATGTGATCGTTGACCTGTATTATGGGTGTCAATTACTGGATATATTACTACACTAGGTTTTTGAAGCAACATCTGTTCATTGCTGTCTAGATCGTCCCATATTAAATTAGTGGAACTCGCAATACTCGCATGAAGTTCCCGTCCAGGCTCATCTTCCGCACGCAATTTAGCTTTTAAAGTCTTTGGAGTTACATCATCTTTAGCCGCTGTTTTAACTGTTTGTACTTGCGGGTTGCCTACAACAATATGGTCTTCATCGTCTCCGGTTTCAATACGAATTTGAATTTGTATTGGCTGCAGATTGGGGTCTTGTGTGGTCTGAGCGCAAGGCGGGGGCTGCGTTATATCACATTTTATCTCTTTAGCAATGCGATTTCCTTCATTTTGCTCTTTTTTTGTGTCCATACTAGGCGGTGTAGATTTAATTGTTGCAATGCTCATTGCTGAAGCTTTTGTTTCAATTTTCCGTTGGTTGTTGGTCGCTACCGGTATATTGTTCACTAGCACTTGAGGTTTTGGTTGTCCACGACATTGCGAAGTGTTGACTGGTTGTTGACATGATGGTGTAACCGTCTGAGGTTTACATGATGGTGCAACCGTCTGAGGCTGACACGATGTTGCAATCGTCTGAGGTTGACATGGTACAGGTGGTTGTACCGGATTGCAGGGGCACGGAGGTGGGGCTTGCGGGAAGCATCGATTTTGTGGCTGCATCGGGCATGACAAGGGCGGTGATGAACACTGACAATTGTATGGTATCCCACAAGACGGTGGCGGTTGCCATGGAGCACTTTGTGCCCATTGTGGCTGTCCTTGATACTGAAACAGTGGCGGTGGAAACGGTGGAATTGGCGTGTATAGATTGGCGTCATATGGCACTGGGTTTGGGTTTTGCGATTGATACTGAGCTGGTTGAGCGCTGATCCTCTGCATTTTTACGTTGTTTCCAAACGAAACCACATTATGAATTCTCTCTATAACTTCATCGATTATCGATTTTCTATCGTTCTCTTCATCCTCGTCGCTGTCACGGTCAAGGGTTGCAGTATTAACTAAAACGTGCGACTGTATTCCAAAATCACAAATTGCATGACTTGACGTTGCTGCATCGACGTTGGGCTCACTAAACTCTGGCGGATTGCATCCAGTAGTACAATTTGGCAGGTTCGATGAAATCGCTTGATCGGTCAACATAATCGGGGTGGTAAGATTGCCAATATGATTATAGCCTGGTAATGCATTTGCATCCTGTCTGTTTGCACGTGTAATATTTCGTGTGCCACCATTTTTGCAATTTTGCTTAGCTTGCATTTCGTCGCGTTTATGATTAACACCGAATCTATTTCCGTACGGTGGTATCCACACGCGCGTGCATTCGTCGTCCGACGTTAATTGATCCGACGATGAAGGCTCGTAGATATTATGCGCTATTGCCGAGCTACGTTTATATTGTACGTAAGTCGTCGGAGTCGTTATCTTGAATGGCGGCGCCATACCATAAGCGCCTGCCTCTCCCACATCACGTGATACGCACTGCTTCCCGTTTGCAAGCTGTTCCGATTGCCGTGTGTACTCCTCATCGATTAGTCGCATCAAAGAACTCGCCGACTGAATAGCAGCGCTATGCATCGAGCGCGCCGGTGCAGCTTGCGGCATGTAGATCGTCGAGGTGGCTGTTTCTGTGTCCTTTAGTATATCGCACCCTGCTAGCGATGGTGTCACTGTCGTGCTCATCGTATTGAATGTTGTAAAAATGTGATACTGTGTCCCAACCACGGCGACTTCTTTCTTGTTTTCTTCCATCGACGAAGTTGAGTAAGTACTAGGCAATTCTAGCAACGGAAAGGCTATTATTGGTGGCACTTGGTTCTGTTGCTGTGGTACCGGTTGCACGTGGGCGGGATAACTTATTGTTGGTGGTATCGCCGACGTTCTCGCATTATGACTGAAGGCCAATTCGAAGAAATGATCGAGATCTGACGGACCACGAACAAAGTTTAGTTAAAGTTTAGTTAATCAGTAGTTAATAAGTAAATGAAAGTTACTGACGTGTTGATTTGTATTGTGTAATAGGAGTAGTTTGTTTATTTTCAAAATGATCTGCTAATCTCAATGTCCATCTTCTTTCACTGTATTTGCTGCAATGCAAGTGTAAGAAATTGGTTTTGCTCAAGTTATGTATTACTCTTTATTTTTTAGTCATCTCGATTTGCGTATTTGATCTACACTGGCATTCATATATCTTCGTTAAGTTTAAGTTACTATTACAAGTTACAAGTTACTTCTGTTCTTCTCACTGTTTTATCCAGACATAATGCCATTTAATATATAAATGCTGCGATTCACCTATTTATTCAATCTGAATAAAAAGTATGATTGCAAGCATTACATTTGCAGTAGTTCGGGCATTCGCATTCATCTGCACGATAACCACATACATGTTCAAGTTCAGATATGACTACCCGATTACAAGTATTCAGTCCTCCACAGTACTCGCAGTTGATATTTGGTGGACTGCGACGGCGGAATTTTACTCGCTTTGATTGATCCAAACAGGTTGGAGGATCGCATTCAAAGCCACATGGTTGCGCATAGTAATGGTATTGAATACCATAACCTACGGTTTCCTCTGAGGCAGTTCCGAGCGAGTGACAATCACAATCGCTTGATGACACTTCTTCGATTTTAAGCGAGTATCCGGGTATAAAATCTTGTAAATTTTCATCGCACTCTAACGGTTTTATCACTGTTGTGAAGGAATCACTGCAGAAATTTTGAGATTCAAATGAATAGGTGCTCTCTGTCTCCGACATATAATCATCATCATCACAATCACAATCAACAGTATCATAGTCAGATGTTGGTTTTTTAGCATCTTGTTCAACCTTTTCCTGAGTAGAACAATTACAGACGGGCGTTGATTTAGTATCCGGACTTGGCATGGAGCTATTTTCAGATTTCGTCAACGTGTCAGGATTGATAACATTTGTAGTATTATCTGGTGGTTCTGTTGTATCATCAGACCTTTCAACACTGAAAATATGAGCCTTTGAATTTATATGCACAGATTTCCCCGATTTTAAACTTTTCATATCCATTGATGAGTCCTTTGCGGGACCGAGATCAGGATTCTCCTCTGGTGTTTCATTAGAGTTGTGATCGTCTTTCGTAGCATAGTTTTGTGGCTGCTTCAGTTCAGAATTACTATCAACATCTGAATCATGATATGCGGTCAAATCCTTCTCTAGGTTTTCAACATCTTGAGCACCTTGGTGTTGCATATTTTCAATTGTATTCTGCTTGGTAATATTAGGCGTTTCTGATTCCCGAAGACTGAGTTTTCTGTGTGATACAGTGATAGAATCTCTGGGTGATTTATCATTTATCATTGGACAAGGAGGTTCAATTACTGGTTCCGCAGCAGTCGTAGTTTGCTGAGGTGTGAGTTTTCTGTTTTCTTGGTCTTCTAAGTTTTGTTGCGATTCTTTGCGCTCTGCACTGCGATCCGATTGATTATTTGCTGACTCATTGAATGATATAGATTTGGCTACAATATCAGATAGAGCAGACTTACTATTGTCATCGCGAACAACGTCGTTGGTAAATGGCATTGATATAGTTGGCGGCATGTTATTCATAGCTATATAATTTTTGGTGTCAAATGTATATCCTGTAGGCGTTAACTGTGATGTTTGTGTATTGGTAATAGAATTGGAAACTTTGAAATTACCAGTTGAAACGTTTGTGGCAAATGGTCGGATATTACCGCCACTGCCCTTCACGGATGGACCTATATCGATAATCTTCTTCTCCATCGATGTTCTCGATGCACCATTTTGCATAGGCGACCCTTCATCAACCTCTTCAATAGTGTGAATGGACCCATTGGCCGCAAATGCCGGCAGTCGATGCGGACCATTTCCGTGTAAGTGCAGCGTGTAAGACTCGTAGCTGTTCTTATTACCTGCATTGATTGGAGGATGCATCTCTTGTTTGCCCGATGTGGATTTTCCCATGTTAGGGCGATCTGCCGCCACACGCACGTAGAATGCCGAACCAGACGGATTAGTGAACTCGGTGGTGTCGCTCGACATAAAAGTGTCCGAAGATGCTACAGAACCGTCATCATAGATATGGTCATATTCCTCATATAAGCGGGAACTGGTGTCAGATGGTGACATTGAGCTGACTGAATCAGGTGCATATCCTGATTCGTAATCCGTCGATGTCTCAAAGAGCGAAGAGGAACTGGTCGATGTGTTTGAGTATGGGTAATACGTTGAGTCGCTGTATCCGTAATCAGATTCATTATATGGGTAATAATCGTAGCCATAATCATCTTTTCCGTAATCATAATAATAACCGGTGCCAGTTCCGGTGTTGTAGTACGACGGCCTTGAATACATCGATTCGTATGGATAGTGCGATGTGCCCCATTCGGAGATTTCCACCGATTTGTTCTTTGGCTTGCAGGCCACAAGTTTATCGAAACGTGCATGAAACAATGTGCGTGGATGTTTCGAGGCCTCGGGCACACCATAGAAATAGTACTTCTCGTAACTGACAGCATTGAAAGGGTGTATGCTTGCCGGCACGACGCCGCATTGGGCTGGCACAAACTCATAGTGGTAGCATTTCCTACATGACGGATCTGTACTGCAGGCCGTTTTGGTGCTGTGTCGAAATCGTGGAACACGCGCACGCGATCTATCGTCGTAAATCGATGGGGATCTGGGGTATTCATATTCACTGCTCGATTCCATCGAGCTGCTGTATGGGCCATAATACCGGTCGCTGGATGGTTCATACGAGTATGGTTCGCGAAAGTATGAACTTATATCTTCGGAATAGGACTGGTCCGAATCATTGAAGACGTCGCGACTAACCTCATGCGCGTCGAACAAATATGATGGCGGTGATGCGATGGAATCATAGTGGGTTATTTTTGGGTCATCACTAAAGGTTGGGTCGTAGAAAGCCATTTTCAACAGTTGCACTATGTGGTAGTCCGAAAGTCACTCCCAGCAGCTGGCGGGCAAATCTCTCAGAGATCGTTGGCAGCCCAGAGGCGTCAAATAATATTCGTGGAAGGTATATGCTAACGATGAATCTAGACACTTTGCCGTGGCATCGGCGCGGTCGTCTCTGTTCAGAACGTGTTCAATCTCTCGGAAAATGTTTTGAATACCAACCGATTCGCCCGAAGAAGGCACACTGGCCGACTTGCGTGCGCGCCGTTTGCTTGCTTTTCTGCCACGTTGCACTCGTTTTTGCTGTTTCTTCAGTCCTTCTACTCGTTTCAAGCCACCATGTCGGAGGCGAGGACTTAGAGTGTATGCGGCCACGGCGGATTCATCGCACATAGTTTCAACGCTAACCGTTTACCAAATCATTCAAATAACGCTTTGCTTGTTATGTTCGAGAAAGAGTAATGTACTGCGAATTTTGAGTTTGTTCTGTTCGAACTGTATTGACGACAAATGTCAGATAACTTGAGAGATTAATTGAACGTGTGACACTTCATGGCTCATAATACTTGCGAAAACAAAGTATAATACGCAACACTTGCTATGATATTATCAATTCGGACCACTTTTCTTTTATCTGAAAGTTTTGATTCATTTCATATTATGGAATAATACGCGAACCATAAAATGTAAGACTGCATTTCGATAAGGATATTTATTAGGTACTCAAAAGCAGGTCAAAAAGAGGGACGAATCGTATCACCACAATTTATATCGGCGTATTTTCGGACACTGAATACGGAGAAACTTCTGATAGTAATAGAAGGCACACATGCCCGCCAGCAGCAGCATGAAGGCGATGAACAATGAGAGCCGGCAGTAGTTGCGGTTGCAGGTACAGCCTCCCACAGCGGTGGCGGTGGTTTCCGCCGCGCACTCACACAACTCCGCAATACAGCACGGATCGCAGTCGGGCGTGGGTTTCTTTGGCGGCTCCTCTGGACACGGACACGGCTCAAAGCAGACGTTCTTCTGCTCGCAGGGCGGCGGCTCGCAACACGGTTCACAAAACGACGGCTCGCAACGCATCGGTTCGCACAGCGGCGGGCAAAAGCATTCGCTGCATGGGTCCGTCGACTTGTCGCACGCATCACGGCAGCACGATGGCGAACGAGAGCGGTTCGCTGCGTGCCGCCGGCGGCAGCATCCATCGCAGGAGTCCACCTTGAGCGGCTGCGCCTGACAGCCGCAGCACCTTCGCGGCACCGACTCTGGCGGCTCATCCGATTTATAGCAGCAGCTCAGATTGGTGATCATCTCGTTGATGCGCTGCCCGACCTTTGGTAGGGTGGACACATCGGTGCGGCACTTGATGCACACCTCCTTCTCGCAGTCGCAGTCATCGTTGCGATAGCTTACATTGAGAATACCCGTCTGCTGCATGCATTGCTGCGGTGCGCAGTTTACGCACGGCAGCGGTGGACATGAGGGTGGCGGTCGTGGATATGGGTGCATGGGTCCACAGCAGGGCGTACCGTAGCGTTGTGGTGGCGCCTGCGGCTGAATCGGCTGCTGATAACAGCATACCGGCGGCTGCTGCGGATGCTTCTGGCAGCAGGCAGCACAGTTGCAGGTGCAGTACGGATAACGGTTGGTGTTCTTCTTGTTGTAATAGGTCATAGTTGCGCTTGTTGTGGCAACCTAGACCATTTTCGTTGCATACGTGACGTGCTGCTGCTGGGCAGCAGTGTGTGACTTGGCGGTTGACACGATTAGATACTGGTAATTTGGTGCATGAACGCTGGGAATTTGGATAGGGTTCTTCCGGAACTGTTAGTGATGCAAAGATGATGTCACGTTTGACATTGACGTTGTTAGGGGCGTTGGGGGTTATTAAACAATTGTAACACGGTACTAGCAACTTTTTTAAACATCTACTTACATTGGACATCGAGAAGTAGGGAAACATTTAGCGGTTGCAGCAGCGCCAAATGATGAACGATGCAGGTGAGCGTCGCATTGTGGTGGCCACGCATAATGCGCTCAAGACGAGCATCATTGCGCGCTCCCACTTTCTGCTCCCGCACCGTTTCGGTGATGTTGGGCGCTTGATAGGGCACATCCGGTGCGTCCAGCGAGGCAGCCGAGCCGAGGCTGAGGTCCCATGACAACGCTGGTCTGGGATTGCCACCGTCCACCACACAGGAGACAGTTAAATCTGTGTTTTCCTTCACGGGGATGAAAAGGTTTCCTGGATCCAGTATGCGGTTGTCGATCAGAATGTATGGTTTCTTGGGTGAATCTGAAACAATTGATAATTATTTTACAATTATAGAAGCACTTAAAAAAACGGCATAATTGTGAATTCATATTACGCTCGGTTAAAAGCGTTAAAAGCATTTATTTTATATATAGAAAGTTTCTTATATGCATTTTGTAATTGTTGTATCGAAGAGCGCCTCTCGACTAGTGTGTTGATAAATGAACAAAGTTTTACGATCTCTATGGATAGTCTGGTCAAAATAAACGCGTCTGCCGGCAGTTATTACTCTTATGATCGTGCGCATTGTGCATTATGATGCTCATAATGAGTGAAGTTTAAATTCAACCCCATACCCACACATATACAAGATGTGTGCGCTTGCACCTTGGCACCTTGTTAGTCAAATCCAACTCGCATTCGCATCCGCCACTCGTTCCAAGCGCTTTTGTGTGCTCATCATAAATGCACCCGCTCACTCGCCGCGGCGCGAATGCAGAATCGCTTGTTTGCGCACGGGGTTGCATTTGTAATTGCTTTAATTAAGTTGTTCCTCTTCGGAGGTCGGCCATCCGTCTATCCGCTGCGCGCCTCTCGCTTTCATATCATCGCATTCATATCAAGGCGGACGGGAATTGTGCGGCGAGCATGACCGCAAGAGCGGCGCTTGGCGGGGTTAACGCGATCGTAAATATGCGCGGAGATATGTAAACGTCGACATATTGAAGCCGACCGCAAATAGTCCAGGGCGAGCGCAACGAACGGACACGGGCGCAAGAAAGCGGGGCCGGGCCGGATCGTTAAGAAAAGGACGCGCGCGCTCGAATGTGATGCTAAAACATGCAATGGCGTGGGAAGGATAACAGAAGCGACAAGAACGTGAATTACTAATGGTGCGGGCGCGCCGCACATAGAAGCGTAGGGCGTACGATGTGCGAGTGTGATATTATGATAGGGTAATTAAGATGCGTCCTCGAAGACCTGCGCGAATCCTAACGTAACCTTCGTTTATGCCCTC
>JARJDR010005678.1:0-16404 GCA_030264135.1 Myllaena sp. GC000078 | reverse complement strand
TTATTAACAATCAGTACTAACGAAAACTGAAGAAATAAATAAATCCCATACATTGAACTAACATGTATTTGCATGGATGTCAACAATCACAGCAGGAAATATATTCGGTATGGGACACCAGCAGTATTCGGTAATTCACTTTTCTCGTTGAAATATAGAGTATTGAAAGGTCACCTACTTACTTACTCATTATTTCTGCTCCATGTTGCAAAGCAATTTGCAAATCTGCAAAAGTAAAACAAATATAGCTAATCTAATAAGCGGTGCATTCCGATAAACCTACATATTGGATGCCTTTTAAACCCTTGCCAGTGAGCTGTTTTTGCACGCTGCTTATGAGATCCTGCCGATTGATATTGCGCAGGATATCCTCCAATCTTTCCCTCCTCACCGCATCGGACATATATTGAAACAGCAATACAGCGAATGCGTACTGCTTGCAGCGCACACAACCGCGATATGCTATTGTAACATCCAATTGGCTGAGCACTGGACTGGATTGGATGTAGATGATGTTCGTAGCGAGCGCCTTATCGATCTCATCACCGCATCTCTTCTGGTTGGAGTCGGCTAACATCGTGAACGTATTGTCAATAATCGTCTGCCAGGCTCGTACAAAGAACGGACGCCGGAAATGCACCCCATGCCGCTGGAATGCTTTCACGGCGTGCTTCAATTCGCTCCACATCTCGTGATTTATCATCGCATTGATAATATTCTCCCATGCATCTATGGTGTAGATATTATACACGTAGCACATGTTTGCCATTGTCTTGACGTTCATCGGATTATTCATATTCCTGCCGAGCTTTCGCAACATCCGTGGTTTGTCAACTAACTCCAGCTCATTCTGATCAATGGTGATGGCGAGAGTGTGAAAATCGTGCAGAAGAAAAAACCTCTCTATAAAATTACTAAACAAAATCGGTTAGGTGGAAAATTGTCTCAACTAGATAGGATATATTTACAGGATAGAAGTGTAGGATGCGTCCCACTTAGATGCTACCTCCTCCTTGGACGTGATACAGCAGTAGGTTTGCAAGGCACGCGCCTGATACAGGAAGTCGCCGTTGTTCTCAAGCACGTTGGTGCACAGGTAATCTCGCCACATGGCTACATCGTCGCCGGAGCAAAGATACACCGCTCGTCGCACCGAATGCGTGTTGTCGTCAGACGAGACATCCGGCACATCCGGCGCCAGATAAATGCTCTGGTTCGCATCGCCGACGAAAGCGTTGTCGCGCAGCCACATCTGCATCAGTTGCATGCGCTTGGACTTAATGTCGTACTGAAACAGAGCGCCCAGCTCATCGGTAGCTTTGTTGATCTGCGGGCATAGCAAACGCGTCACGCTGCCATCCACAATCCGTTCATCATTGTACAGCGCACTAATCAACTCCTCCGGATTGCTCAGTAAACGTAGATATTCTTCGCTTGCCAAATCGTACGCGTACAGAATATCCTTTGACAAGCATTGATGGTATAGCTTTTCAATCTTCTTGCGCATTCCCATATCTTGCTCATCTTTGTTGCTCGCCAGAATTCTGCTGTATTTATATGCTAGTTTGGTGGCGAACACGCGATCTACGCCGTCAGGCGTCTTGCCAATGAGATGGTAAGCCACCGACACGGCTAATGACGGATTCCGTATGCACTCAAGACACTTGTCGATCTCGACGAAGACGTGCGCGAACTGCGCCTGCCGCGAATATGAACCTGCACCAGCAGCTGAATGAAAGACCAACTCGCGTATAACGAACGAGCAAATCTCGTCGCGGTCTAGCTGCTCCAGCGTGCCGGCCAGCTGAAACCACTCACGGTAGTTACAAAGATTGATCTCATGGCGCAGCAACCGCCAAATATCAGCACTGAAGAATCGTGGCGAGAACGGGAAGCGCCATTCGGCGAGCGACTCGAAGGAGTCGAAGGCGAAGTGCTTCAACCATTCGTCCCGTTCGTCCATCGTGGGTGCGCTAACGCGCGTATAGTTCTTGAGAAACTGTAGCACGTTGTTAGAGCTGTTGTGGCTGTCGCCAGCGCCTGATTCCTCCAGCTGCGTCATTACATGCAACAACGTGAAGTATACCTCGTAGTAGTAAAAATTCGTAGTCTTCCACAAGCGACTGATACAGTCGAGCACCGCCGCGCGGTTGGCGATCGCCTTTACAATCGACATGCAGCGTGTGATAAGATCGTTCTCCTGATGGTTGCACTCCATGCGCAGGCAACGCTTGCCGAAGCCGTCCGACTGCACAGTGTAAGCCGGGTGCCACGTGGATAAAACGCTGTGCAAGTACTTCACATAGTAGACCTCCGCCGTGAGATTGAAGCTATGGCAATACTCGCCGACTTGTTGCAGTGTAAGCGGCTGATTGCTAATCAACGTATCCAGGAGCTGACACTTGTTCTCCGTGAACATCTTGCTGAACTCCTTGAATGTCATGCTGCACGGGCGGATGCTCTTCCAGAATTTCGTGGCGAGCATCATGGGACCGAAATGGTCCGTGCCGTTGTGACGGCGTGTAAGTTTCACGCCGACCGCGAGGATCGCCTCGAACTTCTCTAGGTTGTTGCAATGCACGATCAGTGCTTCATGGGCGACTTTCCTCGCCTTCTGCCAAGGATACGAGCAGAGCAATAGGAAGAGTAGCTCCTGGTCTATATGCTTTGCTGCGAACGCTTTCGTCACCAATTTGCTTCTGCACTGATAAAAGTTCTGTTCGATCTTCTGACGCAATTGGGGATCATCTTTAGTTGGTAGCACGGTGTAGAGGTAGCTTAACAATTTCAGTGCGGTCCAAGCGTTGTTTTCACAGAACATGCCTTGCAAACACCTTTCAACATGTGCGACTACTGCATTATTCATATCTGCAGATATTTCAGTCATTGGGGCTGACAGGTAAGTCAAATACGAAGTCTTGGTACTTTGCAACGTGTTGGAGAGGTGCGCAGAGTACATCTCGAAGGTGGTGCGAAACGAATTAATCGTAGCCACTTTACTCTCAGGGCCATGCAGTAGAGACCGATTGTGTCCTCCCTTGGTGAGACCCGAAGTGAGGGAAGCCCATGCGCATACTTCAAGTACTTTTGGGGACCCATCCGAGTGCAGTACCGCTTTAGCCGATGTGCAACGAGCCATTTCCAAACACTTCATCATTATGTCTTCGTCGATAGGCATTCCAGCATCATCCATAACTAGGGTGTCGTTCATCAAGGTCGCATAACCAAGTTCTGTATCTGTTCCGATCGATTGCAGGACCAACGTCGATACTTTGCACAATTTATCGACGTCGGTGCAGTTCTCATAGATCATTTTTGCGGTATTGTACAGCAGCGTGAAATCATCACTGCGACCGCACAATTCGAGGAGAAACGCATCGGTTTCAATATTGAATACTTTAACATACCGCGAAACGTATCTCAGCAACGACCGGAAATCCATGGATGCGTCACCATCGCCATCGTTTCGACACAATTTCTTACTCACGTCCTCAACCACTGCTTGGAACAAAACTTCTTTGCCATTGACACCACGTAGTTGCGCCATGTTTTCCGCAGTTCGCAGATTATCCGGCAGTGCGTCAAAAATGCGCAGGCAACTAAGCTCATCCTGGTACATCCAATCGGCAGTGATCACGACGCGCCCGCACGTAACCATTTCATCCAAACAGTGCAAGCAATCGCGGCGCATTCTATTGTCATCGATTGCCTTGTCCAAGAAAAATGTCACCACACGGCGCGCATATCGTGACATCTCCTCCGACGTGTGCGACCGCACCAAAGCGAGCACGCGCGTAATTTCACCGCGCATAATGAAATTCGTGACCATGAGGAAGTTCGCCGTGGCTCGACATTCGTCCGTCTTACACAGTGTGTACACGTCATCAGCGAGCGTCGGCAGGTTGCAATAAATGATCCGCTGCACAATGTACGTATCCTGCTTGACCGACCGGAAGCACTTGTGCTTCAGACCGTATTCACTGCGATGCAATACGGTGTAAAGAGGCTCGTTATCTGCCTCAGTTTGTACTGAGGCGACAAGTGGGTGGTTCAGTTTAAGCGCCTCGTAGAGGATGTCGCGGATTTCACCGCTCCAGGGCTTCGGGCTTGCCTTGAGAATGTCGAGCAATACCTCCAAACGGGCGCCCGCGGCGCCAATGCAACGCCATACAGACGGCACACAACGAATCCAAAACGCTTCGTCGTACTTGATGAGATTTCGCACCTCCTCGGCAAGGATTTCATCCGATTTGAAACCGTTGCGCGACATAAATCCGATAAGGAATTCTTTGAGGAAGGTTTCAATGTACGTCGAGCGCAACTTGAGAAAAAATTGCAGCATTGCGGCAGGACCCTAAAATCAAATGCGATTCAAGGCAATATGATACAATAAAGATTTCCTACTCTAAACTTACTTCCAATGCAGTGTGAAGTGGCAAATACAGATTGTAGTTATTTTTCAGTTCGAGAATGGTCTGCAAACATTTGCTAACACGACCCAGCTCGTTGATCTGATGATCCACCTCCATATTATGGCAGCTCTCGCCCGCAATGGCAGCAGTAAATATGCCCAGCGTTTGATCAACGAGCAGAATAGCCTGTTCGGGATACACATCATCATTGCGAGTCTCCAGCACGTACACATTGTTGATGACGCGCTTGACGAATATGGGAATCGCGCTGGGCAAATGCAGCAACGTGCGCGGTACCATGGAGATCAGGAACGAGACGTATTCGTCTACCGGCAAGTTGTTCAAGCAGTTTAACACAAGCTCGATGTGCTCCCACGTGAAATCGGCCTTCTCCAACCAATCAAATGCGATCAACGCCGGTTCCAAATCGCGACGGCGCAAATTCGTAATGAGAAATGTAAACGTGTCGAATTTCTCGTCGGTTAACGCATGCCACAAATTAATGTCTTCTGTCTCATCGCTGCAGCGCATCAGCGCTGTATACATTTCGAAACGCGAGAAGATGCGATCCATGTTTGCGTCAGAAATGTCGCCAAGGTTCAGCGACTGCACATAGCCGAGCAGTTTCTGCATGGAGTGCATGGTAGTGCAAGACGTTTGCAACAGCGACGCGACGATGAAATCAACATCGTTGATCCGCCGCATCAGCTCCAACATGTTGTCAATGTCGGCATCATCGCACTGCTCTTTCCCAGCGATGGAAGACACCTTGGCTTTCTCGATCTGCTCGCGTCCGAGGTCGTACTGAGCGGCGAACGCCTCCGCCTCGGCAAAACGCTGCATGCGTATCAAACGTTGCAGACGCTCCACGGGTTTCGTCTGTTGCACCACATGCACGACGAGTTTATTCGGCGTGCACGATAAATATGCCTGATTTTCATCGTCATCCTGGGTCGGTATCAACTTGTAGAAGTTTTCAGCTTGGATACTGAAGATCTCTCTCTTTTCATATGTATTCTCCTCAAGTTTAACAGTCTCATCATTTCTTGAGTAGTAGTAGAGGTATGACTTTCTCTTTAACTCATAGTAAACAAAGTCCTCAATATTGTCCAGAGGCAAGTTGGATGACAAATTGCACGCCGAAATCAATGCCAATGAGTTATCGCTTTTACGAGCTAAGAAACCTTCATTCATAGCTTGCAGTTGAACAAATCGAATGCCTTTTTCAATTATGATATCATCCACACATTTATCACAAAAATCTACAATCACAGTTTCGTTCCCGGCTATCAAACAGCGATTATTGGCATAGTAAGCCGACGTGACGGTAAGGTGCAGATCCCATACTAATGCAGATTCAATACTATGTGGTTTTACATGCTGAATAATTTTGTATATACCACCATTTCGCAGAATCACATAAAATGAGTGGTCAGAAGGCTCCTCATAAATTCCAATAATGAATTGTACCTCATACCAAACATTTTCATGGAGGAGACTGAAATACAAGCCTCCAAATAAAGTTATCTTGCCACATCATGCATGCTCTTACACTGATCCTAATATGTCTCCACTCGTCACATCAAGCAGATGAATGGTACCATTGCATAAACCAATCAACAAATGATCACCAGCCAAATGCATAGCATCAATGGGGTGCTCAAATTTCTGGTGATACCCAACCGATCCATGCTCGAGGTCAGTAATGAGCCAAAGATTAGCATCAATTGTTATATAGAGCAAGCTCTTGTGCATGGCTACACAAACTCTGGTGTTCTCTTCGATAGGCTGCGAATATTTGCCGCTGGTCATAAATGATTTAAAAAGAGTATAAATATAAATTTACCATATTCTTGAAGGCGAGCACCTCAGTCGACTCGAAGAGATCATTGGAGATGTTGTTTACGTTCAGGTCGTTCAGGTCAAAAGTTTGCAGGATAATATCTGCCATTATGATATATTAATGCACAATGCACAATATGCCGGACGCGGTAAAAGAAATAATTATTCTTCAGCCACTAACAAGACGAACGGCGCCAACTGGAGTCAACGCAATTAACGCAATCAACGCCAATCAACGCAATGTGGTTACCGGTAATGAGGTTAAGTTAACGATCAGAAAATTGAGAAAATCTACGTGACTATCCGTGACTGTCCGTGACTATCCGTGACTATCCGTGAAAAACCATTTGAAAACACAGCTTGAAAAACGACAAACAAAATCAAATGGCAGTTCTTCAAAGATATGACTTCCAAAATAGGAAGCATTTTACTTTCCCACGACCACCCACGCCTACGCGGTTGCCCTAAGCGCACGCATTGTCTTTATTTTACAATTTAATTTCAATTCTGGTTGAAATCAGATTAGAATGTACTTCATCATCATTTATTTATCTTGTATATACCTATTGAAAATTAATTTATTAATTATTAATAGGCATAATAACTCATGAACTACTGCACTCATGCACCCATTCGGGTCTGCGCGGTACATATTATAAACCCTGACATGGCTTGTTTCTTGTTTGGACTGGACTGGACTGGTGGACACTGGACACGCAATGCATTACATATAATTTAACGGCAATCTAAACACAATTTTTGATACCCACATCAAACGCAAACAAGGCAATTTGTATAAGCATTTGGTTTATGACCAGACTTTAATGATGGCGAACAGCACCAGGTTTCATGTTACACGTGAAAGTAATGATTTTACATAAGTCGTTGCTATAACTACCGTTTATTAGGCGGCGAGTACAAACATTCGTGATAATAAGCATCCAGCTATCTCATAACTACCTATAAACGATAGTCAGTATCCATAGCGTATCCAAAAATGACCGAAGACGATAGCTGGGTGTTTGACTCGCTTGTTTGCTTTCTCAACGGCCCAATTTGGAATGCGCCACTGCAAAGTTTCATCGAAGAGCGCTCACTGAGTAAGTGCTTGTTTATTTCGTATCGTAGCTACAACCCAAATATAATGTTTACTCAATACACGTATGCAAATCGTTGCTAGGATGCATTTCATAGTTAGCTTTAGATTACTTTCTCATATAGCAAACGTACTTTGCAGTTTTTGAACCGCTGGAACCGGATAACGATGAGGAGCACCGAAAAATCTATGATGATTTCAAAAATCTCGTCGATTTCATGCTGGGCAATTTCATGGAGGACATCGGCATCACGCCGGAGCAGTTTGAGCATGCCTGTTTTCGCGGCGCCAAAGAAGGTGTGCCATTGCATTTTGATCAGGTGAACCATGCAACACGCACCCAGCACGCACCACCATTAATTCAATCATGTTTGCTAACAGAATACCTTTGAGCAAATTTGGGCCGCAAACGATTACGAGATGTTCAAACGCATGATGACGCAACGCAATGTCGAACTGCAGCTACAGGCGCTCGAACTGATCGAGCGCAAATTCGGCAAAACACCCGAATCGTTTATACCACAGAAGCGCGAAGATGTAGTCAAAAACACCGCTCAGGTTGCGCCCATGATGAAGTCCTCCGAATTGGAACGGAACGTGCTCATGGAAGTCAGCAAGTACGCAAGTACCACAAATCCCACACACAAGTCACTCATCTAATCTCTACGTCTAGGCAATTTCCGTTGCAATCGGAGGAGATAGAGGAAGAAGTGCAACAGGAAGAGGAGATCAAATACTTGATGGAAGAGAAACACAATTTGGAGGAAACGTTAAAAATCGCGATTGGTAGGCGGTGGTACCTAGTTAGCGCGCATGTGTTGTCTCTATGATTTCCTATTTGCTTTTTGCTTGGATGTAGAGGAAAAGTTGTCTTCACAGAAACAATTTCTAGAACAACCAACCGACAAAGAACCCATCGAACCGGAAGCGGCCAGTACTACATCCGTAGCACACAAAACATCAATAGCTACGCGAATTCCGATTGATCGTCCTCAGCACTCGAACGTAAACCGAATTGATTGGAAATTGAACAAAGTTACACAATTTGCAATCAATTGTAGGTGGACAGTGTGGAGTTGAAGAAGCGACAAGAATATCTACGCACGCAACGTGATAAATTGATTGCAATGAAGAAGGAGGTGCGCAAGAAGCATCTCGACGAAGACAAGGCGTCCAATGTGGAGAAGGCGCGCGTCAGACCAAAATCTTCGAAAGCCGCCGAGTCGATTCTCAAAACGGGCGCCGCTCCTACGGTGGTCGAGAATGAGCGCTTGAAATTGCGCAAGGCGTTAGTCGAACGTCTAAAGTCCGAGGTGGTTAATCAATCCGAATGATTTTACCAACAGATTAATTGTCGCCTCGCTTATTTATACCTAGCTTAAACTTCTGTTCGGTTAAAGTAACAGTAATTAATTAACAGGAATTGAAATTCACATGCAACGTTATTATATCTGTTTCTATTATGTATATTGATGTTACTGTATGTACTAAAGAATTATTATTCTTATTGTAGGATGAATTGCGCAAGATATGAATAGATTTAACGTAGATTTGAATGTATATTATAATGAAATGCATTGAAGGTGAGACACACCAAATCATTTAGCTTCAAATGCCCTGTGCTCTGATTTGTATCTACAGCCTACTTGTTAATATTTAACGTCATCTTTTGTTTTCAATACAAGTACTTGATACATGACATTTATGTGACCCTTCTTCAAACGTTTGCATATCCGCCAACAATGTATCGACAAATACTTAATAAGAGAATTCTGCATGCAATAAATAAAATCTCCAAGAATAGTTATTGCAAAGACAAGAAACCACCTCAGCCACCGGATCCTATTTCGGTTCCGGGTAAGAGTGTAGCTCCAAAAATCGTGGCAAAAAAGCCGCCCGTAGAAGAACTAATGAAAGGCAGAATTTACGATGATGAAACGAAATCCTACAAAACGCGAAAACCGAACGATATGCAATTCGAGAAGGAAAAAAAACCGCCCGTAGAAGAACCAAGAAAAGACAGAATTTACGATGAAACAACGCAAAACCCGAACAAGATTATGCAATTATTCGAGAAGGAAAAAAAGCCGCCCGTAGAAGAACCAACAAAAGGCAGAATTTACGATGAAACAACGCAAAACCCGAACAAGATCATGCAATTATTCGAGAAGAAGGAAGTAAAGCCGCCCGTAAAAGAACCAACAAAAGACAGAATTTACGATGAAACAACGCAAAACCCGAACAAGATCATGCAATTATTCGAGAAGAAGGAAATAAAACCTCCCGCAGAAGAACCAACAAAAGGCAGCATTTACGATGAAACAACGCAAAAACCGAACGAGATCATGCAATTATTCGAGAA
The DNA here is from genome assembly GCA_030264135.1 of Myllaena sp. GC000078. Taxonomy (NCBI): domain Eukaryota; kingdom Metazoa; phylum Arthropoda; class Insecta; order Coleoptera; family Staphylinidae; genus Myllaena; species Myllaena sp. GC000078. The sequence continues at coordinate 6,692 of JARJDR010005678.1, read as the reverse complement.
GAAAAATATCGCAGCCGCTCCCAATACGCCCAATACGAGCCAAGACGCCCTAGCAAGCGTGCCACCACCGACCGATACGAAGGCAACGGCAACTTCCGGAAATGCTCCACCACCGGCGATTCTGCCACGCGTCAAACGTCAGGAACCCGGCAAAGTGTTTTTATGCTTGTTTCCAGCCGAATGGGTCAAGGCGTTCAATGGACGCACGGGGGTAACAGGTTTCTGGACGCTGCTCTTTACCACCGGCACATACTTGGTGAGCAAGGAAATATACGTGATGGAACACGAGTACTACTGTGGTCTCGGCGTCGTTCTGGGTTGCTTCCTGGGCGTGCGTTACATTGGGCCGGACTTGGTGAAGTATGTTGACAGAGAGATTGACGCAATTGATTGGCATTTGGAGCAAGACCGAGTCAACCAGAAGAAGGCATTTACTGAGGCCACCGAGCTTGAGAATAGTTTGCAGCTCAGCGCCGACGGGCAGCTGGTGATTGCCCAAGCGAAGCGGGAATTCGTCGACTTGCAGCTGGAGGCCGAGTATCGCACACGGCAAATGATGGTATACAGGAAGGTGAAAGGCTTGCTGGATTATCAGGTCCACAAAGAGTTGATACATAAGAAGTATGCGCAAGAGCAGATGGTGCGCTGGGTGCTCGATAAGGTGCGGCAAGCCATAACACCCGATGTCGATTCGCAGTACATAGACAGGTGTCTGATCGAACTGGAGAAAATTTCGCAAACAACTGTCAAGGTATAATTGCCTCAAGTCTGAAATCAAATCTTTAAAACAAAATGAACTTCAGTTACTTATATAAATATATAATACTACTTACATTCGCTCATACAGACTTAATTATTGTGTAATGAAAGTGTACCTGTACTAAAGTTGGAACGGTGCTACAAGGCGCGTGTTTTCATTTGAAAAACTATTTTAGAGAAAGTACCGTAATCTTTTCATTTGAATAAATTAAAAACATTAACAAATTACCGATGGAATAAATATAAAAGCTTACCAACTGCTCAATCAAAGAAAGGAATTCAGTGTGTGGTGTAATGAAGTGGTCAAACCATATTTTGATCAGTTATGGATACATTTATCATGTGCATTTATCAACGTCTACTTCGTTCGACGACTTTTTCTCGCTGGTTCGTAGTCCTTCTCCTCAGCGCTGCCGCCGTTCATTTCCATGCTAAAGCTGCCATTCAGCTCCAACTTCAGATCTTTGCACTTCTTTACAAAGTACGTTGCTAGTCTGCTGCCGCATCTATAAAAAGCAAAACATAGCATATTCTTTCGAGAACAACTGTGTCTGCTACTTACTGGTATACTTCATCCTGCGAACTGTTGTACGTGTGGCAATTCTCGAAGATAAGCTGACAATCGGCGATCACTTCATCATCGTACCGGTAATCGCCCATATTGAGTTTGTATTTGATCGTGCCAAAGTCCATCGGTTTCGTGATGATGTCATAGTAGTCAGGTACTTCATGCTTTGGCACCGGCCGCACGAATGGCCATCCGTCTTCGTGTTTCATCACGTCGCGCAGCAGCTCCTGCAGGGCGGCGTTATTGAGCGGCAGTTCCTCGTTGTGCTCATGATTGCGACCGGAACGCCTTCCATGCGCGGAGTCGTTGCCATTCGTTTGAGATTCCGAATTCTTGCACTGGGTGCACGTCCATGCGCCGCGCATGGAGCGCTTCAGGTCGGTGCATTCAATGTGATAAACAAGAGAGCATATTACGCACTGCAGCGAATCTTCGTTTTCTGGGTACCCGCACACAGCGCATTCGTCTGGTTTGGTTCTGAATAAGAAAATATGCGGGAATAAGATAGTATTTTGAAGTAGAACGCGGATATTGGAATAGGATTCGGATTAGGAGGCTTACTTGTATAAGAGAATAGTTTGATAGGTTCTACAAGGATAGGAGATCAATATAAAATTAATCCTTACTCCACTTCCATACTGGTATCCTCGTCCTCAAACAATTCGTCGTCCTCAGATTCTTCCTCCTTAGCTTTCTTTTCCATTATACCCACACAATTAACACAATACCATTCCCCTTTAGGTACAGTCTGAAATAAAATTTAACATAGAATGCAAAGCAATCGAGTTCTATAGCGTGAATACATACAGTAAGTTTGGGTTTAAGACAGTAAAGATGATAACCGTCATTGCAATAATCACACAGTAAAATGTTCTCATCATCGCGACCTTTATTACAGGTCTTGCACTTCACCAAATTCGTAGATTTACTCCACATAATACTCGACTCCAGTACGGTATAGTGCAACAAAAGTTGGCTATAACTCGTCGAATTGATCAGCGATTGTTCCCAGAATGAGAGAGTGTTGCGCGTATTAAGTTTACGCTGCTTCGGATTTACAACAGCGCCTACATAATAGTCAACGATTAATTTGTGATGTTCTCATCTAATAAGCAAAACCTTACCCAACGGGCGCAGTAAAAAGTGCGGCTTAACCGAAAAAGCAATCTCCGTCAACGCTTGCGCTAGAAATTTAATACTTAATTTGTCCTTTAGCGTTTGCATGAGCAGCATCTCGTCAGATTCCACATCGGAGTCCTCCGAATCAATATCAGCCCGGTAGGCCTCCAAGTACGCGCCAGGATCTTCGGAATCGATTGGTCGCACCACTGCGGCCTCCCCTTCCTCGTCGCTCACTATATGCCGGCGAGGTCTGATCAAATCTTCGATTCGTTCGTAATTATTGTCCTCCACCAACTTCCTAAATTCGTCGCGCTCCCGCGAAATGCCGCCCAAGTAACCCGTAAACAATTTCATCTCCAACTCCATAATACTCTCCACAACAACCGAGCGCAGAGCTTCGTCCGTGTTGATGGTGTCTGGATATCCCAGATTCTCTTCCTTGCTGCGCAGATTGGCACGCGCTTGCACGTAGGAAAAACAATCGGAAACGTACGACGGCGTGCGGCTAACCAGTTTCGTGATATTCGCCATATCGCGCTCCATAGCACGCTTCAAGTCAGTCTCGCGAACGCCGCGCGCGTTCAACGCATCCAGCAGCTTGTCACAATCAAACACCACGCTCCATTTCGGCACGTGCTGCGAAGCGGAATGTACAACACACGTCGTCGGATCGGTGGAACACATCAGCAATTCGTTGATGGTTGCTGCGGTGGTAGCCAGCTTTGACTCGACACCATTCTCTTTCGGCTCGTTCTCTTTGTCGCTGGAATTCATCTCGTCGGCTATCTTATTCAAGTGTTTCATGATTTGATCGCGATTAGCATTGATCAGCTCCGGCACATGCTGCACCAGCTCCGGCAAACACGGACCGAGATTCGAATCATCTTGGTTGATAACCAATGCTGGCAGTGAGTTCAACTTGTAGTAGACTCGGTATGCACGATCACGTCTAAAAATTTCACCAAATTACGCAACAATCTAATGATAGTTTAACATTTAATATATACCCGAGATAATTAACGCGCTGATAAACTTTGTTCAGATCATTCACAACACTTTCGTTTTCATTTTTTATTTTTTCCATAGATGCGCGCAATTCGTTAAGTTGCTTTGCAGACGCTTCCATGCTCGTAGCGACGCTACCGTTCTTGATCTTTTCGATCTTTGCCTCGATTTCGGAGAGTTGCTTCCGGTCCAACAAGTGAATGGCTTTGATCTTCCCCTTAACTGTGCGCGTCTCCTCTTGGTGCTCTTCAATGCTATCTCGCACCTCCTTGAAGGTCAACAGCTGGCTGACCAAGCAATTGAGCACTTTCAGTTTGTCAGTCATCGGTAGTTGACACACATGATGCAATGTGAGCGACTTTAATATGTGCGGATTGTGTAGTCGTAGTTGAATTGCCGGATCCTCTTCGCTGCCGTAGCCGCCGCGAAATTGCGCACGCCATTTGACACCGTTATCGCTCACGTTCTCGCCGGAACCAAGCAAATGAAGACGTAATACTTCAGACACTGTTAGAGTACTGAGCGCCAGTTCGTATAATCGCGTGCCGTAGGTTTTCCTACACCATAAGTGACAACGATCTGATTTGATAGTATCTTCAGTTGCCAACGACTTGGCTAAAATTATACACATATTTGAAATTAGGAGATTCTTTCAATGAAATGAACAACATACTGAATTGTTTTCCACCATAATTTTGCTTCTCATTATGAAGCAATTTAAAATTTGCCCGCAAGAGCATTTGGATTAGGTCCGTCATCGGGCTGCCCGCCTGTAATTAAAATATTTAAAATACTATCAATTGGAGGAAATTTGTTAATACCTTAGTGTCGAGTAATATCCTTTCCATTACGGCTAATGAAATGCCTTGAAAGAAATAGTTGCGAGTTTCCAAAATATTTGCAAAAGTGTTTGTAAATTCCATGACGCACAACGCATCACCCAAGTACTTGTCGGGAATCCGTGATTTAATGGGTGTAGGATTTGGTATGACCTAGCAAAAAAAATTAATATTTCGAATAAAACAAACGCGAATATCTTTGTTACCTTTTGATCCTCCAGCAATAAATCTTCAGTGGGTCGACTCCAATCACGCAATTTGATGCCAATTTCAATATTCCTCTGCTTCCTCGCCTCTCGTTCCTGTTGTCGTTTCTCTTTTTCCCGTTCGATCTGCAATTCTTTTTCCTTCCTTTTCGTTTCTTCCGCTGCCTTTTCCGCATCAGTCTTTGGAATGATTATATTATTTTTTGAGAGGAATTTCGCCAGTGTCTCCTGGCGGACCTTTTTGCCATTCACCGCCGTCGTCTTCAACGACTTTTTCTCGGCGAAAATCGGCAGCGGTCCAGCAAATATCTGATCAAATTTCATATTATTGATGCCAAACTTTTCCAATGTTGCCTTTTTAATGCCAACTACACCACCAGACATTTGTTCAACATGCTGTTTCAGAAAGAGCTTGCATTTCTCTTTACTAAAGTATGACTTTTGTCTTCTTACTTTCAGAAAGTCTGTTACTAATTTAGTCTGATTATCACTTTGTTCTAGTTCATACTTATATAGACTATGTAAGGAAGCCTCACCATTCCTAGAGCAAAAATTATGTAATGCAATAAATAATGACTGTCCTGCTTAACCAATATCAATCTATATGAAGTGATAAGAAATAAATCAACCTACCCAGAATGCACTTTCTTGTATTCCTCAATTTCAGCAGTAGTTGGTGGAATAACTTGGACAACATGGAAGTCTTTCCATTTATTATTACCCACACATGCTGATATATTTTCGCCAATAAAATAATGATCCTTGATATAGGCAAAAACTTCCTCAGCCAAGTCAGTGAAATAGATTTTCTTGGTGAGGTTGGCTACAAAGAGCACAGGTATACGAAGTTCCACTGGAAACTCCTGTAGTGATCTCTCAGCATTCTGTTCACTCTGTAATGCCTCCTCATAGGTGAGATTTGACTTCCCTGTCATGGAACATGTCCACACCATTGAGTTACACAATATAGTTCGCTCGGCAAATTCACTGAAATAATACAGAACGAATTGAAGCATCTTCATATTAATTGTTTATTGCTAATTGTATAAAATTTGTTGAAACACCTGCTTAACCTAGAAAACATTCGCATTTCGCAAAAAAATGTTAAATCGCCAGCGATTTCGCGAGAAAGGGACGATGACGGTGATGAAACCGTTACGCGGCAGATCGCACGACGCGTGAGATCGTCGGGCTAGGAAAATGGCAAGCTAACCCCAGGGCAGACGGCCATGCAAAACGCATCATGCACGCGCTCTTCGGCGCAGCTCGAGCACGACAATTTGCTGTACTTACTCGTAATCGCGAAATATCTCATTTGTCATCGGACAATGGAACACCTCCTCATCGTCGCGCAGGAACTCATCCACACGGACCTTCTCCAGCGTCTTCCTCTTAAGCAAAGGCATCTTGATCTATTTGGAGGGAAAACCTGCGAGTCCCATGTAGAGATGTATTCGGCGCCAACCACTTGCCGCACGACGACCACTCGAACGTTGCACTGACCGCACGATGCACCAGCAAGATTTCACGCACGCCGTCGTATTCACACCACGGATAAACAATTTCCTTCTATTTACAGTTTAGATTTTGATGATTTTGATGCGAGTATAAAAACGCAGGCGCGAGCGAATGTGTGCAAGCAGCAGGAGAACGGGGAGAACGCGAACGACGCGAACGGCGAACGGCGCGTAACGAACGAACTGAACGAACGTCCCCACTCCGTTCCGAATGGCTCCGAAACGCTCGGTGCGCGCACAAGGGGCCAAGGGGCAGTCCGCGAATTCCATTCGTCGTTCGCCTCCGCCGTTCATTGTTCGCCGCTGCGCAGATGGCTCGCAAGCTAAGGCGCACGCGCATGGCTGCCTTTTAAAATTTAAATGACAGTGCTTAGCATACCACGCATACCACTTAACTGAGTTACTTACAGCAACTCACAGCATTTATCGTGGTGGTGATGTCCAAAACCATCGATCAAAACCACATTAGCTGTACAGGCTGTGCATAAATCAATTTGACAATTATTTTTTATTAAATTAATGAAATTAACTTCCTTCATGAAACTAATAACAAATAGTTACCACTACTTGGTCAACCAATCTGTGAGATAAGTACAAACAATAGGAGTCACCAAGCCAGTAGATGCACACCTATTCGAAATCGGACAAATGCCACAAGTGCTCTTTACCAAACCCG